>JADRCD010236181.1:0-63838 GCA_019843815.1 Montemys delectorum
TTCTTTTTGTCCTAGAGCTTTCAAATGTGCTGTCAAATTGCTGGTATATGCCCTCTCCAGTTTCTTTTTGGAAGCACTTAAAGCTATGAGTTTTCCTCTTAGGACTGCTTTCATTGTGTCCCATAAGTTTGGGTATGTTGTGGCTTCATTTTCATTAAACTTTAGAAAGTCTTTAATTTCTTTCTTTATTTCTTCCTTGACCAAGTTGTCATTGTGTAGAGTGTTGCTGAGCTTCCATGTATGTATGGGCATTCTATTGTTTATACTGTTATTGATGAGCAGCCTTAGTCCATGGTGATCTCATAGGATGCATGGAATTATTTCAATCTTCTTATATCTGTTGAGGCCTGATCTGTGACCAATTATATGGTCAATTTTGGAGAAGGTACCATGAGATGCTGAGAAGAAGGTATATCCTTTTGTTTTAGTATAAAATGTTCTATAGAGATCTGTTAAATCCACCTGTTTCATAACTTCTGTTAATCTTACTGTGTCTTTGTTTAGTTTCTGTTTCCATGATCAGTCCATTTCAGCGAGTAGGGTGTTGAAATCTCCTACTATTATTGTGTGTGATGCAATGTTACTTTGAGCTTTAGTAAAGTTTCTTGTATGAACGTAGATGCCCTTGCATTTGGAGGATAGAGGTTCAGAATTGAGAGTTCTTCTTGCTAAATCATACCTTTGATTAATATGAAATGTCCCTCCTTATCTTTTTTTTTAAATGTCCAATATCTTTTTTTTATTTTTTATTTTTTTTAGATAATTTCTTTATTTACATGTAAATTTTCCCTTTCCCAGGTTCCCCTCCAAAAACAAACAAACAAACAAACAAAAACAACAAGAACAAATTTCTTTTGCCTCCCCCCTCCCCATGCCTGCCACCCCACCCTCTCCCACTTATTGGCCCTGGCATTCCCCTACACTGGGGCACAGAAGGACCTCCTTATCTTTTTGATCACTTTAGGGTAAAAGTTGCTTTTATTCGCTATTAGAATGGCTACTCCAGCTTTTTTCTTGGGACCATTGGCTTGGAGAATTGTTTTCCATCCTTTTATTCTGAGGTAGTGTCTGTCTTTGTCACTCAGGTGGGCTTCCTGTATGCAACAAAATGATGGGTTCTGTTTATATACCCAGTCTGACAGTCTATGTCTTTTAATTGGGGAATTGAGTCCACTGATATTAATAGATATTAAGGAAATGTAATTGTTGCTTCCTGTTATTTTTGTTGTTAGACCCACTGGTATTTATTAATGTTGAATTCTCTACAATGTTTTTGTTAAACTTTGCCTCCTTTATTTGCTCAGGTTTCCATTAAAAGATAGATTCTCTTTAAATCAAAATATTCAAGCTGCTTATATGATCAGTTTGGTTCTGCTACAATAGGTTTAATTACTAAGCATGTAAGAGTACTCAACAAACTCTAGAACAAATCATCTCTGAAGATAAGTTAAAAGAACTACAATCATAAATTATATCTGCAATAGACCTAGCCTTCTGGAGGATGAAGTTACTGAGAAGTCATTGTACTAACTTCTGACAAACCCTCATGATTGGACACTCTTTCAGGATGAAGATTTTTATCAGAAAAAAATCTGAAATATGAGAATTAGCAAATATAAGAACATTTTGGCAAAAACTGTAAGGATACATTGAGGTCTCAATAACTGGCAGTAGTGACCGTTAGTTTTTGTTCTAATTCATAAATTTTGCTTGAGTTAATTTGCCACAGTGGATGTCAACGCACTGTGATTGTGTTGATCTTATGGCTAAAATATTTTAACTTCATTTACTGTTATCTGATGTCATGAGCTTCACAAACCTAGATGGCATTTAATCATTCTCACACTTGCCTTCTTGTACACGTGCACATGATAGTGCTGTCAATTAATTTTTGTGTAAACAAATTAAGTCTCTTGCAGAACATGTAGATCAAATTCCATGTTCTTTCATTTGGCAAGCTGAATTTCTTGTATCTCTGCACACATCTAGATAAATAAAATATGAACTCATATTAATTAAAATTATTTTTCTATGACTTTCATGACACAGAAAGTGTTCTTGAAATGTTTACCCAATGTTGCTTAACTCTTATTACAAATGAGTTAGTGAGATGCAAATAGTCAATTTAATGATGATATATTGAAAAGATCCCCACAAGACAACAGAATAATCACAAAACTATTATGCCAATTTCCAGTCATGTAAACTTGATTGCTCTTTGTTTTACAATCTGAATTTCATTTTGTTTCTTCCATGAATGAATGAGATCTGGTTGATAAACAGTTTTTCTCTGGTCAGTATTGTCCAGTAGATAAATGACAGTGACGAATTTGGATATTAGTGTTGAGTCAGCTCTGCGACATCATGTCAACATTTCAAGGGATAAATGTGTATTTGTAAAATAACTGAAGGCATTTTATGGGTTAGACCTCTGATAAACAATTTCTTCACTTCTTTCTTTTAACTAAGCCTCTTGATGGAACTGCACGATTGAAGAAAGCAATAGCGCATAGCCAGGCCCTGCCACAGAAAGAATAAATCAGAAATGATCACTAGTTGGACTCAATTTCTGAGAAGTTCATTTTCTTCAAACTGTTATAACCTGACAGGTAGAATGGTTTGCCTTTGAGCTGCCTGACAGGTCCCATTGAGACAAGTGAAATGGCAGCTAGGAAGTTAAATGGGACCCTGAGGTCAGCATGGTAACTTTTCTTTTAGTATTAAACATGTATTTCCAAGGACCTGTTCACAGAGCTTTGAAACTCTCCCACACACACATACAAAAAAAAAACCTGTGTTCCATCCTTGTAAGAATGATATTCACAATCTGAGACAGGGTGTCCATCAGTGGAGAGGCTATAGCTTTGAGCACTCAGCTGAGTGATGTGAATGAAGGTCTATGTCAAGTCAACTTCCTGCTGTGTGGGAATGGAGTCACAGCAGGATTAACACAACATATTGATTTGGTAAGCTAGTAGGAAGTACAGAAGCTTCCTTCATTAATGAAAAGAAAAATCAAAATAGAAATACATAAATGTGAACACGAGGACTAGTGTGGGGGAGAGGACCTGGCTCAGGTGGCAAGAATTAAAAGGTTATCAGTCAGAACGCCTTATACAAAGTTGTCAAATGTAATTTAGGGAGAAGCGATATAATCACATTATAATATCAAAAACTTAAATATACTTTTAAAAAGGGAAAACTTCTTTGGAGTACTTTCATGCTATAATTATAACTTTCTCACATGAATATTAATCCAAAAAATATGTGCTTTTATTATTTCTTGATATTTAGCTTTTGTTGCAGCTTTCTGTAAGTCTATGTACTAGGAAGTCAACTTCAAATAAGAAGCAGTAGAAGGCTGAATTTGTAGAATCAGAATCATTTGAAGTGCTTTAGAGGAAATACAAAAGATTAGACTACACATAAGTCCCTATGAGAAGAAATGAAAGAAAACTAGCAGGCCAATAAATGGATGTCTGGTCAGCTGTATTTAGTTTTGTCAGGAGGAAAGTGTTAAGAAGTTCCACTGATGAACTCTGGTTCAGGTGATCCCTGATGCATTATAAAGAGTTCTGTAGAGGAACAGAAATTTTAGAATGTGTGTGTATATATATATATAGAGATAGATAGATAGATAGATATAGATATAGATATAGATATAGATAGATAGATATAGATATAGATAGATATGCATTTTATATAATATACATATCATATATATGTATATGTATACATATATATCTTAGATGGGCCTCAAACTGTAAACCATCTAATAATAATATATTATTATAATAATAATATATAGTACATATAGTATACAGAATATACTATTATTATTGTTGTTGTTGTTATGACTTACAGGTTGATGTCCATCAATGATTTAGTCCAACAATGATTGTTTACCAATGTAAGTCAAAGAATCTAATAGTTGTTCAGTGCACAAGGATGAATTTCTCAGTTAGTTTTCAATATACGCCAGAATCATGAAGAACTGGTTTAATGATCATATGCCAATTAAGGAGTGGTTTTGCCAGAGAGAATGTTGTGTATTAGGTCTTTTATGATGAGTGCAAATAAACCCACTAACAAAGGTCTAAGTTTGACAACTATGTTTTCAAGAATTTTATTCTGTTAATAAAAGTGTTTTAGGGAGTAACTGGGACCTGTGGGACCAGGCACACAGGAACTCCCCCAGTAGAGTGGCTCAGGTTCTTTCTGGTCCCTCTAGGCTGGTGTCCTGAGCAGACCTTGGGAGGACCTTGGACACAAGCTCTGCAGCCAGTCCCACAATACCCAGAGGAAGCTCCACTCCAAGGCGCTCCAAAACTCTCAGGATCAGAGGTGAGAAGGATCTAACATCTGTCCCAACACCAGGAGTAACTGGGACCTGAAGGACCAGGCACACAGGAACTCCACCAGCAGAGTGTTTCGGGGTCCTTCCAGTCTCTCTGGGCTGGTGTCCTGAGCAGACCTTGGGCCTAAGCTCCACAGCCAGTCCCACAACACACAGAGGAAGCTGCTGCACTTCCAGGTGCTCTAACAAGCCCAGGGTCACAGGATCCCAGAATCACAGGGTCACAGAGACTACCTGACTCTGACTAGACCTGATACAACCAGGATCACAGGAAGGACTGACTCCAGTCAGAATTAGCAAGGGCAGGTAGCACTAGAGATAACCAGATGATGCAGGGCAAGCATAAAAAAATAAACAACACAAACCAAGGTTACTTGGCATCATCAGAACCCAATTCTCCCACTATAGCAAGTCCTGGACACACCATCACACCAGAAAAGCAAGAGTCAGATCTAAAATCACTTATCATGATGATGATACAGGACCTTAAGAAAGACATAAATAGCACCCTCAAAGAAATACAGGAGAACACAGGTAAACAGCTAGAAGCTCTTAAAGAGGAAACACAAAAATCCCTTAAAGAACTACAGGAAAACATAATCAAACAGATGAAGGAAATGAGCAAAACCATCCAGAATCTAAAAATGGAAATAGAAACAATAAAGAAATCAGAAAGAGAGACAACCCTGGAGATACAAAACCTAGGAAAGAAATCAGGAGTCATAGATGCAAGCATCACCAACAGAATACAAGAGATAGAAGAGAGAATCTCAGGGTCAGAAGACACCATAGAAAACATTGACACAACAGTCAAAGAAAATGTAAAAAGGAAAAAGCTCCTAACCTAAAACATCCAGAAATCCAGGATTCAATGAGAAGACCAAACCTAAGGATAATAGGTATAAAAGAGAGTGAAGACTTCCAAGGTAATGGGCCAGTAAATATCTTTAATAAAATTGTAGAAAAAAACTTCTCTAACCTAAAGAAAGAGATGTCCATGAACATACAAGAAGCCAACAGAACTCCAAATAGCCTGGGCCAGAAAAGAAATTCTTCCCGTCACATAATAATAAAAACACCAAATGCACTAAACAAAGAAAGAATTTTAAAAGCAGTCCTTACTTTAAAAAGACAAGTAACATATAAAGGCAGGCCTATCAGAATTACAGCAGACTTCTCACCAGAGACTATGAAAGCTAGAAGATCCTGGGCAGATGTCATACAGACCCTGCAAGAACACAAATGCCAGCCCAGGCTTCTATACCCAGCAAAACTCTCAATTATCATAGATGGAGAAAACAAGATATTCTATGACAAAACAAAATTTACACAATATCTTTCCACAAATCCAGCCCTACAAAGGATAATAGATGGAAAACAACAACATAAGGAGCAAAGCCACACCCTAGAAGAAGCAAGAAAGTAATTTTTCAACAAACTCACACAAACCTAATTCCACCTCTTACAATAAAAACAACAGGAAGTGACAATTATCTTTTCTTAATATCTTAATA
Source organism: Montemys delectorum (assembly GCA_019843815.1). Taxonomy (NCBI): domain Eukaryota; kingdom Metazoa; phylum Chordata; class Mammalia; order Rodentia; family Muridae; genus Montemys; species Montemys delectorum. The sequence goes on from JADRCD010236181.1 coordinate 5,872, forward strand.
TGAAAATTAATATTACCAACATATCCTAAGCGATTGAAATCCAAAAATATGAGGAACTAGAAATTTGTTGATTGTCATCCAATGGTCTCTCTAATTTGGTAATTGGAGAAATAGGTCCAATATTGTACAATCTATATACACTTTCAGCTTGTTTGTGACAGTGTTTTGCTGTGTACAATGTAAGGGTCTTGAAATCTTGCTTCTCCTATCTCAGCCTCTCTATTAGTAGTATTGTTTATTTCATGTTTTTACACTATACTAGGGTTTTCAGAACAGCTTATATATTTCAAAAGTATTTATACACCCAAGGGAGACATAGACAATTAACTTGGGAGGTGGCTTGTAGGAAAGAGAACAACAAAGAGTGAGATTGAATGCTTTGCTTGACATTTGTAGCTCTTGTATCGAGTTTGAAGAAGAGGACTTTATAAGTTACTCTTTCTCTGAGATGAATGCTTTTCAAAATCATCACAGTCAATGGACCAGATTCTTATCCTTACCTAAAGTCTGTGTCACCTTCCATGCAGAACCATTGTTCATTGAAAGAGTTGGTGAATGACTTTTTGGATAGATCAGCTTAATACACACATCATTTCTTAAATGAATGTAACCTGTTCTCTGTGGGTTGAGAGTAAAGTCACTCACTCAAGTCAAATAGCTTTTTGACCATAGCAGGAAGTCTGTATCCAAAAATCGTGCCTACAGTTCATTCCTTGGTGCAGCAGAACTGTCAACTCTTAGCTTAGCTACAATGGAGGTAAAATCCTTCAGTGATTTGAGGGTCATTGAAGTATACAGCCTTATTACAATGAAATCCAACGTCTAAAAATTGTTCTTAATTTGGGCTTGTACCACAGAAAGATCCAATATTTTAAACTCTACTAAATACAAAACAAACAAAATGACTTTACATATTTATGTTCATTTAAGAAAATACTAGTAGTCATGTATTATTTTGAAATATACAGTTAATATGTTTGGAGTTACTTGAAATTTATACTGAGAAAAATGTATGTATTTGCAGTATTGCTGTAGACAAGCATCTACATAACACTTAAATTGATTGTTTTATATCAAACAACTTTTATAATACTCATTTTTATTGTTATAATATTTTATAAATTTTTAAGGAATATGACAAAAAAGATATTGTAAGTATTGAAGAGGGAGTCTTTGGGAGGAGTTGGGGTACAAAAGGGAAACAACAATGTGATTATGTTAACAAATGCAGACAAATTGAAATTGTGTAACTTTTCTCATCATAATGAAATAAAAGTTAAAAAAAATGTTTTAGATGGTATTCTAGCCTCATCGTGCTTACTTATCAAATATCATCATTGCTCTTCACTATTTCTTATTGCCACACTATAAGTTAGTATCAGTCCTTTCTTTCTCTCTCTTCACTTTGGCTCATCCATTCCTCTCTGGTTTCTTGTGTAACACTAACTATGTGAATCAATTTAAATAGGTATGATTTTTTTATTGAATGGTGTATACTATGAATTATGTTCTTGGATTATACATTAAATAGCAGTCCTTTAAAATGTGCATGTTAGATTTTCATAGTGAAATTTTGAACCACATTCTAGTGTAGCTGGTTTAACTTCCTTGATTCAGTTTATGCCTGGAAAGCTCATTAGTCTCCTTTATTTCCAACCTCTTGTCACAGGGTTCCAAGATGTTAATCTGAAGAAACTGCATTGTACTTATTATTTAAGTAATATAGTTTATCATTTATTTCATCTAATTAAAAATTAACTAAGCTCTTCATTTTTCTGAATATTCCTTTAAAAATATTTAGTTTAATATTGGTGTATATTCATTGTGAAGTCAGTTTATAAAATCACCAGCTAGAAATGAAATAAACTGAAAGAACCATTTCCTACTACATTATTTCATTAGTTGATAATTTAATATATTATGTAAATCACATGAATTTCCATTTTACTATTAAGTTTGGTGAAGACCACTTCCTACTTAGGAGTTGCAAAGCCATTTCATTTTTAAAAACTTAATGATATTCAAACCTGAGTTAAACAGAAACATAGGTGACTAATGGCTTGATGTTAAATTATTAGAAAATACTTTTATACCAATTATTCTGAAAAAAATGACTATTGTGAAAGATATTGCCAAAGCATTAAATATAATGGTAAAATATTAATTCAAAACAAACTCTAGAATTGCAATCAGAAGCTGTGTATTTTGTACAATCTTTGAGATGTCATAGTACTATATATATATATATATATACACACACATATATACACATACAGACAGACAGACAGACAGACAGACAGACAGACAGACATATCAGGAGAAAAAAAGACATTGTACCACACTAGCACTGCTTTTTCAGTGTTTTCTACACAGAGAACACAAGAGAGGCAGGGCTGCTATCCTTGCCTAAGGCCCTTACTGAAACGATTTATTCATTATCTCCCTACAAGTGGTGAGACAACTGAAAATAATCTTATCAAGGTCTAGATTTGTTTCAGAAAGACTTGAAATCTGGAGGTTTAACTCTGAAGCTCTTCCACTGGAGAAATTCCTTCCCTAGAGAAAATTAAAGAGCTCAGAATGTCAAACTTCAATCTAAACTGCACACAGCATTCAGAAATAGTATCAAGATAGTAATTTCCTTATGTTTTCATCTGCAGGTGTGAGCCTCAATAGCAAACACAAAAAGCCGAAAACATCAAATTGTTGCAGAAAATATTCTCAAGGGTCCGTTTTAGTAATTATCTCATATTACCTATAGAACATATTGGAAGGATAGCTAAGGGTAAGATAGAATTGAAGAACTTGGTTCGAATATTTTATGTGTGGTTTTGTTGTGTGTTTTTAATAGCTAGGTATAAATTATTTCTAATTACAGAGGAAGGAATAGTGCCACATTCTCTGGAATCCATTTCTAGCTCAGACAGACCTAAACAAATATCTCAGTGGTCCCAAGGTACCTATTTCTTCTGCATATTTTATCATTGTGATGCAGATGTCGCTCTGAGGTTTCTGAGGAAGGTGTCATATACTCAAAAACCAATCCCTACTCTTCTAATTAACAGAAAGTAAAACAATGCCTCTAAAGTGAAACCTTTAAAGGTTTTCTGGGAAAAGAAAACCTTTAAAGTGAAAAGCATCACTGTTCTTGGGTGCGGTGCATCAGTGTTTTCTCCTTTACTTCTCTTAACTCAGCATGTTCAAACACATCTTGCTCTTTGTATAACCACCACTCAGCATTGGAAATTCTGTTACAAGGTGGACTGCTGTCAGCACAGTGCTCAAGAATCTGGAGTGTCTTTTGGTATATCTTACTGCTGGCTAAGAAAGTGCACAAAAAAAAGTGGTACTTATGAAAGGTGGTAGTGCATTGTCTAATAACATCTTACTATTTGTATTTGAAAATGAAATACAAATCATGTGTCCTTAAGTCATATAAATGATATTTGCTCCCTACAAAGTGGTTGAAGATCTGAAGAGTTGCTGCCCACCTACCGCATGTATTGGTAATAGAAAGGGAGGGATCCCCTCATCAATTCTAAATAATTCTGGTTGCAAGGGCAAATCTGCAGACACATAAAAATGAGAGTAACATGTCTCAGTAATTGAGCAGAGCAATCATTGTCTATGCTGATGAATAGAGGAAAGAGTATGACAGGGTGCTGAGGGGGCAAAGAAACCAGTTTAAATCTAATGTGAGGAGGCTGGATAACTCTAGAAGATTTAGCCTTCTCATCAGTAGATGTGATAACTACCTTATATATTTATATAGGGACTTGAATAAATATTATGTGATATTAATATACTGTGTTCCAACATATAATATATTTTATTAGTCACAATTTCCTATACATGATAATCTGTTATTACATGAATAAAATTAATCTTGATAAAATAGAATACAGGTATATATCTTTGTATAGAATCAGTAATGCTTTTGCTTTTGTCATTTAATTTTTGATCAGCCTCATGATCAAGTTAGGTATTGTTTTCTTTCCTTTTCTGGAAGTCATGAGACAGTCTACTTGCCAGATATATGGTCTGAAAGTAAAGTCCTTTGAGGTTGCCAGGATATCATTCAGATCATCTCTGGGTTCCATGGTGAATCAATATGATGCATAGGAAATAATTTCCCCCTAGGAAAATATTCTTTAGTACTCACATGGTCAACTTGAGATTGACCAAGACAATGAATATTACTATGGCTCTTCTATGTCATCTCATCTAACACTACCTTTAAAATCAACAGAGTCATATATTTAGCATGGTGCTAAAAAATATTAGGTATTGAACAAAGTAAATTACCTCTTCTTTACAGGACATTTAACACTTGGCAATAACTAACAAATCTACTGAATATCACAAGTAATTGAATGCATATCCTGGAAATCATAAATTATGGGCATTTTTATGTTGTTTCTACTTTATTCTTTTAAATGAGAAAATCTAACATCTTTTCAATTCTATTTTGTTGAGATCACACTGTTACTTAATCTAAATTAACCTATATAATATAAGCAGTGTTTATATAAAATGGTCTTTCCCGGCAGATTCTCCATTTAGCAATCCATATTTGACTCCTTTGGTAAAACAAACACAGATAAAAGATAACTCTGTACTCTGATGGTCATTAAATGAGACCATCTAGTCAACAACATCATGAGTCACAAATTAAAAAGAACTAACTCATAGAAGTAAAAAGGGCATCACCACATTCATTTATTAAAGTTAATTATAACCAGGTAAATACATGGAAATATTTAAATCATATGAGGAAAGTCAGGCCCCAGAATTCATTAAACTTATCAGTCTGAGGAAAATGTGTAATGAACACTTGGACTCAACAAAAGGAAGCTGTCTAAAAACTGTAATTTCATGGGATCTACCAGCATGTGATCTGACTATGTGATATATGGTTCAAAGGACCAATAGGCAGATTTCTCAGTTGTCCCAGGGAATTTAGATAAGCTTGGACCCCACTGTTAGCATGACATACATGAGTTGAAGCCATATTATTAACAGTTAATTTATCAAGTTCTATCTGACCATGTATCTATCTGGTTCATGTCCTACCCTTCTCCTCTATATAGTCTACAGTCTTGTACTTACTTTCTCAGCTCAACTCAACACCAATGCTGAGCTCAAACTTATGACATTACAACTTTAATTTGCACCAGATGTCTCCAGTAGATCTCCATTGGGATTGTGAAAATAACAAACCATGGTTTCATCACATCAGCTTCCCATTTCTTCTTCCCAGGCCTCTCCAGAGATCACTATATTCTGAGATGGCCTCTGTAAAACTTAGCAGCCATTCTGCAGTCCATGTTGCTACCAAATAGCAGTTACCAGCCATGTGGAAAACAATTCCTCCTTCTGAAAGTGATAGAAAAAAACTTGGACCCTTGTATGCACATCACATATTGACATTTGGTTTATGTGAATAGCAGCTGAGGAGGAGTATTTGGGCAGCTTTCTCTACATACCACTAAAACACACTTGTATTTTATTTTATTAATGGTTCTTTATGATTTGTGATAAGACTGGAAGAGACTGAGCTTCATGAGAAAGAATATCAGCTATATGCTCCATTCATAGGTAAAAAAAATTATGAACCTCTTTAAATCCTGGGGTGGTCATAACAGCAAACTGGCTACATTTCCATCACAGCCACACAAAAATGAAATTAAGACATTTTTATTAGAGATCTGTGGGGCCATAATGTCCCAGGAGAAACAGGGGAAGGCAATCTCTGGGTACCAAGGGCATACCTTGCACTCACATACTTGGAATAGGATTCCCTTCCTCCAGCCCAGTCCTAGTGTGCAATGGGCTGGCTACCCAGAGATGGGGAGACTGGCAAGGAGAGACGGAGATCAACATGTAGTCTTCCTTCTAAATGTCTCACTAAACTTGATTGGGGAAGATTTATGTGGTCTGTCTCATTAAACAGTATTTCTATAGATGCTAATTTAAGTAAAGTAAGCAAAAAAAAAAAAAAAAGCTACATCTGCAATATGACTTCAAATTTTAGACCATGGGTAGGTTTGACTCTTTTTAGTAAGATCTTTTTCTTCCCTCTTTCCTCCTTTCTTGATATTCTTTTTTCTTTTAATAAGATTTTTTTAATAGTTTGTGTGTGCATGTGTGTGTGTGTGTATGTTTGTGTGTGTGTGTGTGTGTGTGTGTGTGTGTGTGTGTGTGATGATGAAGAGGATGTAGAATTACAAGTGTTTATGTACAGCTTTATGTTAGTGTAGGGAACCAGACTCTGATCCTCTGGAATCAGAAGAGCTCTTAATTGCTGCCATTTTGTCTTTTTGACAGTGTTATTTGCTTTACAGAAGCTTGTCAGTTCCCATTCATTAATTGTTGATCTTTGTGCCTGAGCTATTGTTATTCTCTTCATGAAGTTGTCACCTATGCTGATGGGTTCAAGGTTATTCCTCATTTTCTCATCTATCAGATTGAGGTTTTTTATTCACTTGGACTTGAGTTTTATGCAGAGTGATAGATTTGGATGTATTTACATTCTTCAACATACAGACATTCAGTTAGACCACCACCATTTACTGAAGATTCTTTATTTTTTTTTTTTATCTTTTTTTTTTTTTTTTGTCCATTGTATAGTTTTGGTTGCTTTGTTAAAATACTATCCATAGGTGTGTGGATTTACTTCTGGTTCTTCAATTCAATTTCATTGATCAACCTGTCTGCTTTTAAGCCAGTACCATGTGGTTTGATATTCTTGTACACGTTCTGACTGAAGCCTCACTTAACTGTCATCAGAGATGCTTCATTCAGCAAATGAGGGACACTGACGAAGAGACTCACAGTCAAACATTAAGTGGAGTTTGTGGAATCCTGTGGAAGAGGGGGAGGAATGATTGAAGGAGCCAGAAGGGTCAGGGATACTACAAGAAAACCTACAGAATCAACTAATCTGGATCCACAGGGTCTCATAAAGACTGAACTGCCAACCAGAGAGCATGCATATGGAACAATTGTGCATCTGGGTGTTTATATGGGACTCCTAACTTCAGAGCAGAGGTTGTCTCTGACTATACTGCCTGCCTTTGGATCTGTTCCTCTTGATGGGCTGTCTTGACTAGCCTCAGTAGATGTACTTAGTTCTGTTGTAACTCCATATACCAAGGCAGGTTTATGTGCATGGGAGGCCTCCCCTTTTCTGAGATGTGGAGAAGGGAGATGTGATTGGGATGTAAAGTAAATAATCAACTTACTTAATTTAAAAGAACCCACAAAATCGCTGTTCTCTATCTAATCACAGAAAATATACCTAGAGTTGTGTTCTTTTGTCTGGTCTTCTGACCAACAAAGTGTCTACTTGTTTTGTGTTTTTCTAGAAGTTTCTCTTTAGAAAGAAGTCTTTTTTGTTTTTGTTGGTGGTATTTGTTGTTTGCTTGTTTGTTTGTTTTTATTATTCACTAGGCAATGTAAATCATGCATTTTGCTTAGCCATTTGATTAAAAAACCTTTGGCAACTGGACTCAGAACCATTTTTTTTTATTTAACATTCTGTGTTATTTCAAAGTTAGCATTCTAACATCTCTGAATTCTAAAATATAGCTCAGCCATAAAAGAGAACACTTTGCCATATTCTTCTCTTCTTTAATGCAATTTTAGATTTCCCTTAAATTGTTATTCAGTACCAAATGGTCAGATGTAAAGATTACATTGTTCAGACTTAGGAGGTTGTATTCTGTAATATATGCATAGAAACATGTATGTAGGTATCAATTAATAAAAAAAAGGACATGAACATGAAAAAGAACAACGAAGGGTATATGAGAGACTTTGCAGGGAGTAAAAGAAAGGAAGAAATGATAGAATTATTTTAAAATCTCAAAAATAAAAGGATATGTTTATTACTCAAAAATGTTATACCATTTGTTGTTTGGGCATAAAAATGCAGGAGCTGGAGAGACATTCGACATTGCTGTTCAGAGAGGATCTTACCCCTCAGGTCTGAGTTCTGTTACAGAAGTTCCAGTAGTCTGATTTACATTGAACTTATTGTCCATACTCTTTCTTTATTTGGATGGCTTCTTAAACTAAAGGTCATGACTTCTTAAACTAAATAAAATAGATATATGACTTGGGAGCCTGTTCCTATCCCTGACCTTAGAGAAAGATTTTCAAAATTCCACTCTAGAGTATAATGTAAGCTGTGGTCCTTCCACGTGTTCCATTTACTGTATTGATGCACATTTCTCGAATGTGTAAATCCTGGGTTATATTTTTATCATGAATGATTACTGAATTTTATGAGATGATTATTATGCATCTCCTGTGATGGTGAAAGTGTTTGTCTTTGTAGAACTATTTTGGAAATCTCACTATTATAAATAGCACAATGTCTACACATGGCCCATATGAGGTAAGAGGAGGTACCAGGAACGCTATAAACTTTAACACAGAGTCCACTAGTAATCTCAAACTTTAGGATCACTCTATGGCCAAAGGAATACAATTGTTACTTCTTTCTGAGTGACTCAATCTTCGGTTATTCCTCGACATTTAATTTCTTTGTGAATTCCAGAGAAAGAGGTTGGTCAATCTCTAGGCTATGGAGCACTAACAACATTGTTACAAGTTTTCCAGTGGCCACAAAGAACAGATATCTATCTAGATACTTTTTAAATCCAGTGGTCAAGTTTTTTGCTTTACCTAGAACAAGTATTGTATTCAAGATCACTATTTCCAAAGCTGACATGTTCCTTTCTGGATGTGCTTATTATTAATTTACATAGTATTGTCTAAAGGCCAGATTAATGTAACTTTGAAGCACATAAATTAATAATTTTAAATCAAATTATCAAAAGCATAATCTAAAATCAGTTGTGTTGTTACAAGAATAAGATATCTCAGCAATCATTGTGACAATTTGCAATGTGGATGTCATAAAATATTGATAAAACAGCACGCTCATGTCAGCAGGTTCTACCAAGGGATCAGAGAAGCACAGTCCTTTCATGTCTCAATGCAATAGTGAAGGACACAAACAAGAAGAGAGGTGACAGGGCCAGGTTATTGAGTAAATTTATGATAGGAAGAAAACAGTCTTGAGAATCTAATTTTCTATTTTGATTAAATAATATCGCTTGTACAATATTTTAAATGCAGTTGATCTTGATTCAACTTATCTCAGTACAAAACTTGCTCTTTTATAAACATAAATATGCATCAGGCAGTAGATGAGTGGGTGGGTGACATATTTGCTTATTATCTGTGAGCATGATTTCTTGCTTATAGAAACAGAACCTACAGCTTCCAATTATGGAGAATTTCTATATCAGTGGCCTTCAGGGGATGTAAAGTTAATTATTCTTTAATTCACTCAAATTAATGAACATCTTTCTATATTTAGTATCACAATAACAGAATATTTCCTATTTAGTTTAAATACACAATAATAGTAACTTGTTCATTCAATGCAAATAAAGTCTCACTGGAACAAATTTTAAAAAATGAAGTAACATTATCCTTAGAGGCTCTAGGAAACTGTAACTTACCATAAAATATAGACATGTGGTTCTCTACCAGTTCATATATTAATACAGAGATCAGTTTTAAACACTTTGAGAGTTCTGAAGAGAATTGACTACAATAAGTAGTGCTATTGAATGTCCAGTTAATGTCAAGAACTATGGAATTTTTCTTCATTTGTACAATAAATGTTAGCCTCATTTTAGTTATAAGGTTTATAATCTTATCACACATACACACACACACACACACACACACACACACACACACATATATATATATATATAATTTTCACATGGACTGAGACATAACAATAAATGTAAGTTCAAGTATGTGGTAGTAGCATAAGAAGAAAAATAATAGATGAGAGAAATATTTAATGGTGATCGGTGATTTCAGACTGTTGTTTCAACTCTGTGTTTGATACTAGGCTGTGATGCATCAATTTTTTTTAAGGGGCAATATCTCAGTTTGTACTGATGCCTTATGGTTAAGCATGTTAATAAAAAGGTCATCTTCCTTCTTTGTCCGAGTGTTCTCTGGAATTAAATGACAGGGCTGCTAAGGGTACATGTGTTAAGACTTTATTTGGTAAAAAGAAAATGGATAATGAATGAAATCAGCTAAAGCTTTCAAAGTAAAGCTACTCACTGATCAGAGTAGAGGACATGAGCTATGCTAACAATGCTTGCTCAAAAATTACCTAAACTCAAAACTTTATTGTATAAAGAAAAGAAAGACCTGAAAGGATTACCAGATGTGTGGCCATTCAGCATATTAATGGCAGATGTATTAAGACTGTCAGTTTCTGGCGTCACATACTGCACTATTATCTTTCATTTACATTTCAAGTAGGGCTTATAAGATGTACCACAGAAATACACAAGATTTATACTCTACATTTGGTGAAGTGGATTCTCCATTATACACATCCATTTTTCCACTGATATCTGGGTGACTTTTATGTGCCTACACTAAAGTAGATTCCAGTTTGCTCCATATAAATGAAGCCCATAGGTGTTGGTGTATAATTTTTACAGCTGTAGTGGAAGTAGCCTAATGAAAGAGGTCAGTGTTTTACTATACTCATTAAAGGCAACATTCAGTTGATCCATTATACCTTATTTCTGCTTCTACTATAAATAATTGTGGAGTGAATGCAGAGAAGCAATTACCATTAAGAATAAGTATCTTAAGTTCTAAATCAGCCATAAATAGATCATAAGATATCATTAACTTATCAAAACTTTTTCTATATTATTCTGAAATAAGAACTAAGGATTCATCATTTTTGTGTATGCATAAATGTGTGTATATGCATGTGTATGAGTGGACATGTATGTATGTGTATGGGCATGCATATGTGAATGTGTGTATATACATATATATAAAATCCTATCATAAAAATTTATCCTGAATTTTAACATTAGTATAAGGTCAAATAGATAAGTAATGGTTAGTGTTTCATAATTGCCAATTTAACAGAATCTAGAATTATGGGGAAGATGTACCTCTGGATCTGCCTCTTGGGGAATTATCTTGGTTATATTAATTAATATAGGAAAACCACTCCCTGTTCAGGAATCCCTGAACTCTATACTGTGAAGAGAGTGATCTGACTTCTAGCATGGCTTTAGTCAACTACAGATATGATATGTCTACCTGCTTTCAGCTACTGCTGCTTTGATTTCTCTGAAGTTATGTACTTTGTTGTTGAACTGTGAGTTAGAATACTCCCCTTCCTAAGTTACTTTGTTGGGTTATTTTATCACAGCTTAGGGAAACAAACTTAAACAAGCTAAAATGTAAATGTATGCTTTATTGTACATAAGTTTTTGCATTTTTAAATTTAAAAACAGTAAAGCTGTTTTGAAATTTTAATGTTTTGATATCAACTTTCTATGTCAGAGTCACTGCACTTATCTACATGTGACATAGGGTAGGAATGAAAATGCCAGCTACTGATATTAGATTTGCATTTCAGAAGGCATAAGGTTAATTTCTCAGGTATAAGTGTGCTTTCAAAATTATATTTATTTACTCCACCTTCATGATTCTCTGAATACTTGTATTATTTTGCACTATTTATATACTTTAAAGTCTGTTGACAACTTTGAGAAGGTTTAGTTTATGTATTTATCCTCAAACTGAACCTACTACATCGTTTTTCACAAATTAGAAGTTGCATTGTGAGTACAATATACAGAATGAAGTTATGTCTATACTGCATTCTTCTGATGGAGATGCTTCTCTGCTGACCTGTTACAGATACCATTTGGACTAGGTCAGGCTTTACCATTCTGACACTCATCACAGTGATGGAACAGTCAAGAGCAGCAGAGTCCCATGTTGAAACAACTTTCAAATCCCAATGGTCTAAAAGTCAGAAACTTCTACTGATTCTGAGTCTCTTGAAGAAATCCAGCAGTGTAGTAACTCTAAAGGCAGAGGCAACACAATAATTGAGATGCATAGAATGTCACTTTATCTATTAGATAACTCAGTTGAAGAACTGCTGGAGGCACAGAGCTGAGTTGCAGGAGCTGCTTGCTGGATTGCAGGATTGAGCTGAGCCTCAAGGTTTCCTTGAACTGTAGAGATAAGGTGCAAGATTGAGTCTGGGAAAAACAAGTAAGACTCCACCAGAGCAAGAGACAGTTTCAGAAAACACTGTTTTATATAATATACTATGTCAGATCATTATATCACCGAGCCTCTAAACCAGGCATCTAACGCAATGTGAATGAAGCCACATTATCAGTGGGGGCCACACTGAGATGAAACCACTCAGTCATGAATTTTCTGTTGGCCCATTATTTTTTCAGCACATCCAGTTTAGTAGGATGACAGATCAATGCATGCCACTGCCATTACAGAGTTAGGTGGTCTGCTCTACTTTAGGTTCAAATGGAAGGTGTAGATGAAAACACTGAAGTGAAGGAGTCAGATGATGGAGTTTAATCCCTCCTCAGTTTTATGTACTAAGTTTTCAGTTTCTTTTTTTAACTAAGAGTTTAAGGTGTCTCTGTACTCACATGTTAATAATCTAAGTGCCACATTTATACAGCATAACCTTGATTTCTGAAGGCAGTTATTTGATGGAGTTTGCATCATGCAGGTAGTGGTGTGTGTATATACACACCAAGGTGCAGTCCCCTCATCCTCTGCCTTCACACTCAAGAGGAAAAGAAAGAAGTTTGTAAAACAGACTCTACTAGAACAAGGCACGGTCTGAAAAAATACTGTTTTAAACAATATACTGTTTTAGACCATTGTATCACCTGGCCTCAAAACCAGGCATCTAAAGCAAATGATAAGAAAAATCAAAGGATATTTACTATTTTGTCATTGGCAATTCAATGTTACAGTCTGATGCTTCATTACTCTGACAGACTACTCGATTACTAATCTGCCCCTTCTCTCTGCAAAGGTGGATACAAAATAAATTTAGGGGAAAGAGAACTCATTATAAATTAATAATCTGGACATAAATATTTAGTCAAATCAAACCAGAAATGCAAGAACGTCAGGATGTGGAGCTAACATGAATCAAGAGGAGGGCATGTAGCTGTACATCTTATGGGGCTTCTCTCAGAGGCCTGAGCTCTGCAGATACTAAAGTTGGTTGGACTGTTCCTGCACTTACTAGCCTTCCAGTATCCATCACCTTGGTTGTTTAACATCCCTAGTTTGTTCATTCCTTAATTTACTGATTCATCCATGACTTTCTTCTCTTGCTTTGATCAAGAAGCATTCATATCTTACAGAGATTATCAAAGAAGTGCCTTCATTATCTTTTCCACTGTTAAATTAAGTTCTATGTAGTCAATTCTCAGAAATTAATTTTAAGGCTGGGCAGTGGTGGCACACGTCTTTAATCCCAGCACTTGGGAAGCAGAGGCAGGCAGATTTCTGAGTTCAAGTCCAGCCTGGTCTACAGAGTGAGTTCCAGGATAGCCAGGGCTATATAGAGAAACCCTGTTTCAAAAAACCAAAATTAATTTTAAAACTGAGAAAGTTTATTATCTTCTGAGGATAGTCTTTGAGTTCCTTCACGGCATTCTTGGCATATAAACAAAAGCCAATCCAATGACTTTCTATAGACTTTGAGGTCAATCACCTTCCACTATTCCTCTGGAACCAAATTTTTACCTATTCTACAAAACCAGAGGTAGGACTCACTCAGTGTCTTTGGCTGTCCTAATACACGTATTTACAAAAGCACCTTCCCAAAAGATACCTCATTACCTCACTGATTGGCGTGCTTTACTCTTGATGACCAACTTACCTGAATAGTTCATTTGATGAACTTTATTACATACTACATATTCCTTAGGACCTATTTACTATCTTTATTTTTCTATCACCTTTACACAATTATACACATTTATATATCCACCAGCACAAACACACATACAAACACACACACACACACACACACACACACACACACATTGGCATGGATCAAATTCAAAATAGTTTGCAGATTAGACAAATTTATTACCACAAAGCTATATCCTCAATCCTCATAATTTTGCACTCCTGTTATTCTTTTGTATCCTACTTGAATTTAAATTATGTAAAGATTAAAGTATACTTCTTTTATAAGTGTGTGTTTCTTATCTAAATCTTATACTAGTCAGAAGTTATGTTTTTAAAGGATCGTATTGTTATCATTGGTTATTAATTAACAAAAACTTATATAAAAATATAGGCCTCATTTTTATGGTTGGAATGTTAATATGTGTGCAAAGCAAAATTTAACAAAAGATGAAACCAAATCTGAATATTAACTGCTTACAAACATGGGAACTGATGCTTCCTCTGATTCCTACCTAACAGATGGTTTTGTATCTAATTTATGGGATTTTATTATAAACTGATAATATGTGAAAACTATTTACCACAAATACTCATCTAACCCTAGCAACATAGAAACAATCTGAGATTAGTTACTCAGTTCTTAGAGAATAATCAGTAAGGATACAGCATAATCCGTGTTTGAAAATGTAAATGACATTTTGCTGCATATACATTAAAACTGACCCCTTTTCTTAGAGAAACTGAGCATATTAATGTAAGTTTAACAGCAAAGAATAGGACATGGAAAAATATGCAAACATAAGATTTAGTTATTTGGTTGACTTGGTAAATCATTTCCCCGGCTGCATTTGCCCCTCTTGGTCTCCCTAAGATGGAAGGCAGGACTCTGAAACCATAGTCAAATCCATTTACCGCCTGAATCTCAGAGGCTTACAGCTGACAGGGCCAAATGAAATTCTAAAATTCAAGACAAGTATTATGAAGTACTATTCATAGCATAAATAGAAATCACTGAAATGAATAATGTGAATAATAATAATAATAATAATAATAATAATAATAATAATAATGGCATGCCTTACTTGATAAGAAGGTAAAATGAGAGAAAATAATTTGAAAAAGTCATAACAAGAAGTTGAATATAGGATGCCAAGTTTACTGCTTTCTGAGGGATTATCACAAATAATTTTGAGCATATTTCTTGTATAAATCATAAACACTTAGCCATTACGTATTTGTGTAACTCTTCAACAGAAAAAGCCCCTCAAGGAACCTTAGAAGGGAATGGGGTCCAGTGTTAAATTTAATCATGCAAGAAATATTAAAAATAATATTGATATGTTTTCCATAAGAGCCACATATTTATTATTTCCAAGTTTTAGTGTCTTTGTGAATCCAGTTTATGATCTGGACATTCATATATGAAATTATGCAGAAGCAATATGAATCCAATATCTTGACAGTAATTTTATCCAGTTGTTCCTGAAAGTAAGTAAGAAGAAATATTCCTCATTTATGAATGTCCCAAGACACCTCTGAAAGCATTGTGTCTCTAGATACGAAGTTGAAGAAAGTTGCTGACTCTTGCATCATCTACATGTTGTGGTGCCCTGGACTCCTTTTCACCCATAGATTCCTCTCTCCACTTTGCCAGGTGTTTCAGTACTGCTGGGACAGATGGTAGCTAGGGCAGTAGGAAAAGGAATTGCCCTAATACTTGAACAGGGTTGGAGCAATTTCTATCCAAGGCAGGACATTGTAAGGCTCATATCAGAGAGACAGCACAATGAGAGCAGTATATCACTACAGTCCTTCTAATCCTTAACCTGGACTTTATGATTCGTAAACAATTCATTGTGTCTTACATATTTAACCACATGATTTCAACAGATTTGAAGTTCCAAGCAACAGTACAGGAAATGTCATACACACACACACACACACACACACACACACACACACACACACAAACCCAGGCAATCAAAAACAACAAGACAAAGAAAA
Organism: Montemys delectorum; assembly: GCA_019843815.1. Classification (NCBI taxonomy): domain Eukaryota; kingdom Metazoa; phylum Chordata; class Mammalia; order Rodentia; family Muridae; genus Montemys; species Montemys delectorum. The sequence goes on from JADRCD010236181.1 coordinate 21,709, forward strand.
ACAAACAATAACAAACAAAGAACCACACACACACACACACACACACACACAATTAACTAAAGGAATCTCAGGCAATCCAAATTCATTTTGTTTTTTTTTTTGTTTTGTTTTTTTTTAAATTTTTATTAGATATTTTCTTTATTTACATGTAAATTTCTCCTTTCCCAGGTTCCCCTCCAAAAAAACAAACAAACAAAAACAACAAGAACAAACCCCTGTTGACTCCCCCCTCCCCATTCCTGCCACCCCACCATCTCCCACTTATTGGCCCTGGCATTCCCCTACACTGGGGCACAAAACCTTCACAAGGCTGAGGTACATTCCTCCTATTGATGATCAAATTTTCAATCCTCTACTATACACATGCTGCCAGAACATTCAGTCCTACCCTGTATAGTCCTTGACTGGTGGTTGGGTCTCTGGGAGCTCTGAGGGTACTAATTAGAAATTGTTGTTCGTCCTAAGGGGCTGCACACCCTTCAGCTCCATAAACCCTTTCTCTAATTCCTTCAATGGGGACCGTGTACTCAGTTCAATGAATGGCTGTGAGCCTCTACATTTGTATTAGTCAGGTATTGTTAGAGCCTCTCAGGAGATAGCTATATTTAGGCTGGCTTGTCCTTCCTTCAGTCTCTGCTCCTAAATTAATCTCTGCAATTCCTTCCATGGGTATTTGGTTCCCCCTTTTAAGAAAGAATGAAATGTCCACCTTTTGGTCTTCCTTCTTCTTAAGTTTCTTATGGTTTGTGGGTTGTTCTTCCTGTATTCCAAACTTCTGGGCTAATAACCACTTATCAGAGAATGCATAACATGTGTGTTCTTTTGTGTTTGGGTTACCTCACTCAGGATTATACTCTCCAGATCCATCCATTTCCCTAAGAATTTCATAAATTCATTGTTTTTAATAGCTGAGTAGTACTTCATTGTGTAGATGTACCACAGTTTCTGTATCCATTTCTCTGTTGAGGGACATCTGGGTTGTTTCCAGTTTCTGGCTATTATAAATAAGGCTGCTATGAACATGGTAGAGCATGTGTCCTTATTACATGTTGGAGCCTCTTCTGGGTATATGCCCAAGAGTGGTATAGCTGGGACCTCTGGTAGTACTATGTCCAATTTCTGGAGGAACTGCCACACTGATTTCCAGAGTGGTTGTACCAGTTTGCAATCCCACCAGCAGTGAAGTAGTGTTCCTCTTTCTCCACAACCTCTCCAGTATCTGTTGTTACCTGAGTCTTTTATTCTAGCCAATCTGACTGGTGTGAGGTGGTATCTCAGAGTTGTTTTGATTTGCATTTCCCTGATGACTAAGGATGTTGAACATTTCTTTAGGTGCTTCTCAGCCATTCGGTATTCCTCAGTTGAGAATTCTTTGTTTAGCTCTGTACCCCATTTTTAATAGGGTTACCAAATTCATTTTTTTACAAGTCATACTCTGACAAACTGTATGTAAAATAGTAATATGTAAAATAGTAATAAAATGTTGTCTATGAATACAGCATATACCTATATGTACACATATCTAAACATACACACAAGCACACAATTGTGCACACATGCACACTGCAAGTCATAGGTCATAGGTATGAATACACATACACATACACACATTTTAGGTTACAGGTGCACAGGTGTGCATATGGCTTGTAACATTACTTATAACCTCCAATTTTAAGAAGATATAGTTTAGTTTATTAATATTTTTCCTAGATGATATTAATTGCTATATCAACATACAAAGTATTTAAACATAATGTCATCTCTGGACTACAGTTGCTCTAGAATTCTGTGTCTGTATTTCAGACAACTGAGTTTGTGTGCAGATTATAACCCTGCTCAGGAAGCCAAAATGGTCTTCACAATAGTGTCATTCATTAGCCTTTCATACCACAAACTAACCTCTACATGTTGGAATCAAAGAGGCAAAACTGTATATTTAAATAATAAAACATTCCACTGTAGTCTCCTTATCCATGTTTATTACACAAAACAAACATAACAATACAGATTTCCTTTATAATTTGACTTAATTCAGAATTTACTCTAGAAAATCTTATTATGACAAAGAGATCACTTTTACAGCTGATGTAAAGTTTTATAATAGCTTCAGAACTTTTCTGGGCCAATAATATTGATATTATTGTTTGTTGGCAATTGTTTTTTATACCTTATCCCCTCAGTGTTTTCTCTGGGGAATTAATCTCAGGGTGCAGACTACAGGAGAGTACAGCAATCGTGGCAGCCTGGTCACTTCATTAATACAATTCCTTGAATTGATTTCAAGATAAGGTGCCTCATACCAAATTTACCACCTGGGAAGTTTTGCTCTGTTCAAACTGAGAACACTTTATTGCTTACTTTATTTCATTTTGCATTTATACATTCATTCATCTGTTTTAGAATAAATTTTCTTCTCTGTCTCTTTTGTAAAATGGGTGTGTTTAACAAAGAAAGAAACAATGAAGGAAGACAATGTTAGAATTAGAAATGAGTGAAGAAACTCTCAAGACAAGGCCACATTTTAGTTGCTAAGTAAAAGGCTTCCCAGAAGGAAGTCAGATTCCACTATTGTTCAGTGTCTTCACATGCTTCCAATCAATATTTCCTATGTGAAAAAAAGAGGGACTTAAGAGTGAATTAAATTTGTTTCTGTTACTAACTCTTATAATTCCATGGAAACATGCCACTGAAAAGCAGAAGTTTGATCAAATTTAGAGGTGATTTCAAATACCTCCCAGGTTCCTCTGGGAGATTCATCTTGGGCTACTTGATATTGATTTGCAATATGAAAGAAAAATACAAAAGTTTTGATGAAAAATACTGTGGGAATGAAATCATGCTGCCTGGTATTTCCAGTTTGTAGAGAGTAAATTCCAAACCACTTCCACAGAGTCTAGCAATTCATCTAAAATGGAAAGATAAAAGTACCAGTGAGCCAAGTATGCATTTCATCTATTTGTTTGACTATATTTTGAACAGTGTATATATTTAAGGAGAAAAAAGATGAATTTGGATCATGATACAGAACCACTTTATTGTATAATTTGAGAATACAGATATACATCGTGTAGACTCATTGAGTACAGCACTCTATGGGGTCTTTCACCAGTCACTGCTGTAATTTAACTGCAGGTTTTTCTACTGATGATATGTTCTACTAGCTAAGTTAAAATTTGCATCTTTCCAGGCATTTGTATAAAAATTTGTTCTCTTGGTCCCAACAAATACTGCATATGTATCAAAAAAAAAAATTCCCAAGGTCATAGAGTAACCCCTGTGAGATAAGAGGTAAAACCAAATGTACATAGGTTTGTTTTACAAGGCATTTCTCAAGTATTTTCTCAATGGAATTTTCTTTGGCTAACAACATATCCGTCCCCATCATGCTATGCTTGCATGATACTCAGTTAAACAATGTCATATGTTACCAATGTGTGGCTTGTGGCATTATCTTTATTTTAGAATAAATAAAATAAATGCCTTTAGTAATACTTATTATGTATGCATGTTAACTATAATGATTAATAAATAAGTTAGCCATGATTTATAGATTAAGCCTATGCATCTTTAGTAAGAAATCTATATAGCTTCAGAAAGAATAAGAAGTCTGTGTTATCTTGAGTAAGGGTAAGTTATACACCCTCTCAATTCTGCATCTGCTCACATCACTGCTAACATCATCATTGAATAAAGACTCTGCATTTTCAGTCATGAGTTGTAAAGAATGAGATTTCTCTAACCTAACTATTACAGGATAACAAGTTTTAAGTTATATATCTTAGTTTTTAATATTTCTTTTTTTTATTTTTTTTTTAATTTTTTTGGTTTTTCAAGACAGGGTTTCTCTGTGTAGCCCTGGCTGTCCTGGAACTCACTCTGTAGACCAGGCTGGCCTCGAACTCAGAAATCCGCCTGCCTTTGCCTCCCAAGTGCTGGGATTAAAGGTGTGCTCCACCACCGCCCAGCTATTTTTGTAATTTTTTAAAAATTTCTTTTGGCACATGATTTCCTACTTTCCTCTAAACTCTCCCTAACACTTCCCATTCTTTTTAAAATTTAATTTGTTTTATTATTCATTTTACATCCTACATACTGCCCAACTCTCAGTCATCCTTTCTAACAATCTTTTCCAATCCCCACTTCCCCTTCACCTCTAAGTTGGTGGGGGAATCCTGGATATTCCTCCAACCCTGACACTTCAAGTATCTGTACAGTTAGGTGCTTTCTGTCCCACTGAACCCAGCCAAGGAAGCCCAGCTAGTAGAATATATACCATGTACAGGCAACAGCATTTGGGATAGCCCCCCACTCCAGTTGTTCATGACTCACATGAAGGTCAAGCTGCATATCTGCTACATATGTGTGGGAGGCTTATGCCAAGCCTTTGTATGTTCTTTGGTTGGTGCTCTTATTCTTTTTTAAACTCATAGCCTTTTTTTCATCTATTGGGGGAGGGGAGCTGGGGAAAATCTATGAGTGTAATAAAGCAGTTTTTAGTTTGGATTTAATTCACAATGCATCTATAACACTTTTCCCAACAGTGTTTTACTCAGTTAAAATGCCATTCTTTTTGTTCATTATTCTCCTTTAGTTTTTTATATTTTTTTTAAATCAGCATAAACATTAAGGTGATGATTGTAGGTTAGAGTAGATTTAACATGAAAATATGTTAAAGTTCTGTAGCGATATGAATTATGGTACCTATAAAGGAACTGTGCTTTATTAAAAGTTTGATATCCTAACAATTTCTGTTGTGCTCCTCTTTGAAGTCTATGGTTTACATTCAGCCTTGTAATTAGCTCAGATATTGTTTTCATTGTCTAATTTTTTTCACATTGAAGATGGCCAGCCATACTCTTCCCATGAGACTAAATGGAAATCAGCGCATCTTTTCTTAGTTATTGGGCTATTGTTAGTTTGGTTGGTTGGTTGATTGGCTTGTTGTTGTTTTGTTTGCTAAAGAGGATCAAGACATAAATGTCTAAACATTTGAGTCTTAGTTTATTCCAGGGATTTTATGCACATAACCTGCTGTGAAAATGTTTGTTCCCTCCTTAATCTCCCAATTCTCTGTTCATACAACATTGTAGGTTTTGGAAGAGGTGTTGGCATGCTCAGATCCAAGAGCACTACACACACACACACACACACACACACACACACATACACAGACACACACATACATATATGTAAATATTTAATAACAGTTCATATATATACATATATATACACATATTTAATAACAGTTTACTTCCAGTTGTCAAATTTTTCCTTCTATATAACAGTTGTACTTGTTTCAGAAGTTCATTTTATTCTGAGTGTCAAACAGAATTTTAAGGACAATGATTGAAATCTTTATTTTTCCCAGAGCACTAACCAAAAACATAATCACTGGGAAGTGTGTGCCTATCTCACTATGCTCTAAACTTTAGCATTTCTAACTTGGAGACTTTAGTCCTTGGTAATCTTCTCATGATGTTCTCTGGTAGGAGAAAGACTCATCCTTTACTTCTTACTCAAGCATATTTGATTCCAAGTATTTTTCATGGTTCTCTGTCTTGACTAAAAGTCTATAACAAGAGTACAAAAAGCATCAGATATCTGTTAGGGTTATAATCATGTACTCTGATAATATCTGGAAAATAAGCCATTTGCACTAGATGTTATTAGTTATCTCATGGTACAAAATATTGGCAGTGGAAATGAGAAGCTGAGAGAGTAAAAGTAGAAATAAACTCTTCACCTGGAATTCCAGATCGTTGTCTCAAAATTGTTTCCTCAGTATATTTTTGCTGGACACTATACACCATTGTTTGGTGATGTTACACATAGACACATGTTCATTAACATACAATTGAACTCCTCAACATAAGCTAAAAATGACTGCTGTGAGAACATCATCATAAGAGAGCAAGTGTTAAGAGAGGTGGAGTTTCTATGCCCCAGTGTAGGGGAATGCCAGACCAGGGAGCAGGAGTGGGTGGTTGATAAGCAGGGAGGGAGGGGAGGGGATAGGGGGTATTCAGAGGAAACCAAGAAAGGGGACAACATTTGAAATGTAAATAAAGATAATATCTAATTAAAAAGTGGAAAAAAAGAGCGAGGTGGCGTTTAACACTCTTGAAGCCAAGTGCATTAGCAGAAGAGGTACTCCTATTGTTAGCATCACCGAGTGCCTGCACCTGTAAATAGGCAGGACCACAGATCTGTTACCATGGCAATGCCCCCCCCATTCCCAAGAACCCCTAGGGCTACCCAATTTCACCTGGGCAGTACATACGTCATCACGCAGCTGTACACGTCAGCAATGATATAAATAGGAGGAGCATTCCTCTCTCTCTCTCTCTCTCTCTCTCTCTCTCCTCTCTCTCTCTCTCTCTCTCTCTCTCTTTCCGTGCTACTGCCCCCTCTCCTTCTCCTAATTAAACCTCTTTACATGGAACTGTTTGGACCCAGAGTGTGGTGCTTTCTGACGAGAACAAAGCGGCCGTTCCTAACACCTATAACTAGCACGTTAGGAATGTGCTTCATCACAAAGTGTGTCTTGACTTTATGCATAAGTTCAAGTTGCCTCTTCCCAGGGATCCTCAATCAAACTTACTTGCCCACATTTATTTTCAGCTTTGTCAAGAATTTTCTGATCTCCAAACCTTCCCAACCCTTCAGATTGTCCTGCCTCTGGATTCTACCAGATTTTATTTCATTTCCAGAAGCCTCACTCATAGATCTTAGGTGAGACAGCCAGTGAACTACATCTCTAAGCATAATGAGATGTCTGGAATTACTTCAGCAAACACAGGGATGGAAAGTGGCTATAGCAGAAACACAAGCTACCATGACAGTATTTTTCAAACTGGTTTTAATGCTTTATAGCATTTGAAGGTCCATTGTTTTGTTTCCTTCATCACCTACATGTGTATACAGATGTAAGTTTACAGGCATTATTAGAGGTTGATGCAAAGTTCTGTCAGAGTGTTTATGTGACTATTCATAAAAACCAGAGCATGACAACTAATATCCACCTCATGGATTTTATTGTATTTTTATGTCAGCTATAACCCTTCAGAAACAGTAAAATAAGGTAAAACAATAACTTTAGTTATTATAAGTCTAGTACATCTTAGTAAAATTTCAGATTAATAGCTCACTAAATGTTGAGATATGTATGAGTGATTTTATTTATTATCTTGTTTTCTCCATATTAAAAAGAAAATAACACCAAGGTGAATGATCACTACTTATCTAAAGACATTCTCTCACTACAAAACTCCACACAGTTTAACTTTACCACATGGCCCCCCTCATGACAGCTGACAAATCATCCCACTGAAATTGAGTACCTAGGGATTTTCCCATGTGCTTTATTGGTAAGGATACAAATATGCTATAACCAATACTAATATGATCTCTTTTCCCTTCACTTCTTCCTTGGTGTTTAGTAATGAAACTTCTGAAACTCTCTTTCTAGGAAAGATAAGAAGGTGTGAATGACTAATGCATTTCAGAATTATTTTAAAGTGTCCGGGTAGCATTCCAAAAAACAGATGGAGCAAGAGCTGGATTCTATGGGTGTGTTTATTCTGTGGCAGAAATTATGCTTCAGATACAAGCAAAATTTCTCATGTGTAATACTAAACTTTTATGTCTCGACTCCTGCTCGGGCTCTTTCTCTACTGATTTTCATTATAGAGCTATCTGGCCATGCACATGCTCCTTCTATCTTTTGCCAGAAAGATGCAAGTCAACAGGGCATACTATTTTTACAAAACATTTGTAACCTCTAAGCTCCCAATCATTCTTTGTTTTGTGAGAAAGGAGGGAGAATGATGTTAACTAGAGCACTGTAGCTTCTTATACCACTCAGTGGTATAATTCAACAGTTAAAGGTACCTGCCACCAATCTTAACAATTTCAATACAACTTGTTACAAGGTGAGAACTGTATCCCTCTGATCTCTGGCCTCCATATTCTCTCTCTCTCTCTCTCTCTCTCTCTCTCTCTGTCTCTCTCTCTCTGTCTCTCTCTCTCTGTCTCTCTCTCTCACACACACACACATACACATACACACAAATTCATAACAAATCAATTAAAATTTAATATTATTCATTGTATCATCCATATGGATACATATGGATATGGAAGCCACTGGTTATTAGTTTTCATTATGTATTTGTATATATTTTATAAAAATTTAGGAAATATGTCAAGGTGAGCATAATTCAAGATAATTTAATGTCATGGTGAAATGTGAATAGAGCAAGCATATAGCTGTTGATATTTACAATTCCAGTTTTTAATGGTGACAATATATTTAGATCTGTGAGCTTTATTATTTCTAATCCTCTCATGTTCATTATTGGTAAACAATGATTTCTAAAGTTTAGATGTTTCCAAATGTTGTATGTTTTCTTATTAATACTGCTAATTTCATTGCTAGTTGGAGTTTATGAAACATTTTCAGTTTAAATTGACTTTAATGCATGTGATGTACTGTCTTGAATACTCAAAAAATTGAATGGAAGAAAATTGAAGACTGACAAGCAAGAGTGAGACAGTGGGTGATTATTCTGCATTTAGAATCTTAACTATATTATTAAATTTCTAAATCAGTTGAAACTACCTCCCTTTTTCCAGAAAGCATATAGTAGTGAGGACAAAGTAATACCCATAGAAAAGAGACACAATACCTGAAGGATCTGAAGCATACCCAATGGAAGGTCAGAGGATTGCACACCTCATAAATATTTTACCAGTATAACAAGAAAAATTTGGCAACCATTAAATGAGTTTGCCTGCCTTCACAGTAATTTACAGATCAACTATTGCTTCATAAGGGAGAAGTGAGGTATTTGGGCCAACAGTGTTTATTTCAACCCATTTCAATCGAGATGATATGAAGCAGACCCATCACTTTCTAATTCTCTGTATAGTTTTGCCAAAATGAGGCAGCTGTGCTGTAGATATTAAGTCAGGATTGTAGATATTGGTCCTTCATGTTAGAAGCTGAGAACAGTGGAAAGAGCCTGGCCTTTGGATTCAGATCAACCAGCTGTGTGATCATGAGCAGATCACTGGACTATCCTCACTCAGTCCAGAGTTTCTAAGTGCCGATCAAGGATCTGTAGGCAGAAAATCTGGAAAAAGTCTAGGAATCAACCATGTATTCAGGGAAGAGCCTCACATTTGGAATCAGAGCAAGTTAAGGAAACTTCTGTTTTGTGTCTCCCATACAGCACCATCATTTGTTCTACCACATAATGTTGATCTTGAAAAAAAATGAAAGTTTCTAAAGCCATGTGTATTTTATCAGTAAAGTGAATACAAACATAGCTCCTTAATCAGGTTGCAAACAAAGAGAGGGAGACAATTAAAACCATATAAAAAGGTGACTGACAAAATGTGTTATTTATGTATTTATTTATTAAAGAAAAATGTTAATTTTTCCGTGAAACTTTTTCCCTTTTCTTTTGTGAGGAACTGTCCCAAAGAAGTAGTTGTACACACACACACACACACACACACACACACACACACATACACACATACACGTGCATATACACACAACTATACATACACAAAAGTGATTACCTTATAGTTCTATAAATTGGAAAACTAAAATGTAACTTACGCAGTTAGTAAAGACCTGAGGCCAGTTGATGTGCTGTGAGGAGCTGACCTTTTAGAAGTTGAGTGTTTACTGCTCTTTACTTGTAGCCTCAATTGCCATATCTCCCAAGTGTTTAGCATCTGCGACAGTCTTTTCATACTGTCATCTCTATCAATATGCTGCTTCCCATTATGATCTTTAGAACCTTGTCATTGAATTTTCCTCACTGGACCATCAAGGAAAACTTTGTCATCTCACGTCCATTTAATCAGCTTCTACACTTCCATTTATAATCTTCATTATTTTTTTCACGTATGCTGATAAACTGTATGCTTGGAGATAAGCATTTGGGTAGCATGGTAGAGCTATTATTCTATGAGGCATATGATGAAAAAGGATTAAGAGACTTCTTATTGAGAAAGTGGTTCTGAGTTTCTCTGTGCAGAAGCATCTTATAAGATGGGAGAAGAAAAACACACATTAGCCAATAGGAGATGCCATATGATGAAGACACAGGCCAAGTATTGTGTCAGGCTGTAGAAAGGTCAGTGTTCTAATAAAACTCAGTAGGATAGTATCTACAGCCATTGGAAATACATTGTTGACAGATGGAGAATGGATTTTTGCGAAAGGATAGGAGTGTTTCATTCAGAGAAATGTGATACTAATACATGAGCAAACATAAAGGCAAATGTGCATCCTGGCAACAATTGGATCTAGAAGTACTTTGAACAGATTGACATATTTGGAATCTATTACAGTGGATCAAGTAGAACAGGATCAGAAGGCAGGAACTGGAAAAGTACATGCCTGTAGTGATGGAATAGGTATCGTGTCTGAATTATATGACTCAAGGCACAGAGTGGAGGAAGAAATCTAGGACACAAGCGATAATTTTCACACAATATGGAAATAAAGGCGAGGGAATTTATTTTTAAAGGAGAAGTGAAGAAAGGTTTAAAAATAACATGGCTTATTGTTTTTTTTCTATGTGAGTTAACAAAATACATCAAGTGTCAAGATAATCTCAAAGCATAGCTTTCCTTGACACTGTCTTCATCTTTAAAAATATGAGTTTACTCTTAATGAAATAATTGTAGCTAGATTTTTAAGATTTTCCCATGTTCTTTCAACAAATCCCTGTTGGCCAACTTTAACCTTACAATCCTCCCGGCTTAGCCTCTCAAGTGCTGGAATTACTGGTGTGTGCCATCATTATTGGATCTCCTAAATTTATGTCTGTAACTAATCTCAATAACCCATCCACCCCAAATAGTGTTTATAATTAGATGAAACAAAACAAAACTAACAAGCAAACCTAAAACATCATGGTTCTGGTGGATCTGATACAATAATGTACCAGTATAACTTTGAAGCCTCTCTTCAGTCATCTTGTTTGAAATAGTCTGATGAATTGCTTAGCAGAATAAAGTTCATCCTTTTTCATGTCATTCAAAAGTTCAATACTCTTAACAGAGTAGCCAGTAAATTAAATTCATGAATTGGTATTTCTATACCTTTATAATTAGATGTAAGGTTCCATCTAATACAAAGTACCATCTTAACAGTTTAGTATTAAAGGTCTCTTTCAGTGAATAAATAAAAAGTCAATTCTTGGCAAACAATAAAATAAAGTTAGCTTCTTGATGTCTCAGCTCCTATAATTCTGTCATTTTAGGACAGAAGGATAAACTCAGAAAACAAAAAGTCAACTGAATGATTATTTCATTGTATTACTGTCACCAAGTACCCCATGGATATTTGGGATGTGTTTTCTGCTCATTTTGTTGAATAAACCATCTAGAACAAATCACCTGATTTTCTTTTGTGACATCAACACATAAGGCAGACAGATAAGAGTGACAATGAGTCCACGGTGAAATGTAACCTATTGGTGTGTGCCATCATTATTGTTTTAATCTAAATAGTCTAATATAGAAAGACAAGTGATTCTTATCATTTTTTTTTTAATGAGAAAGTATGAATGTGGAAGAGTCTGAAAAAAATACTTGAAAACAATATTTCCTGTTTTTTTTTTTAATTAGATGTTTTCTTTATTTACAATATCTCCTTTACCAGGTTCCCCTGCAAAAAAATAAATAAATAAATTAATTAAATAAAATAAACCAAAAATGAAAACAAGCCCCTGTTCCCTCCCCCCTCCCCATGCTCTCTATCCCACACCCTCCTGCTTACTGGCCCTGGCATTTCCCTACACTGGGGCATAGAACCTTCACAGGGCCAAGGTCCTCTTCTCCATTGTGTCTTAGTTAGGGTTTTATTGCTGTGAATAGAGTCCATGACCAAGGCAACTCTTATAAGGACAACATTTAGTTGGGGCAGGCTTACAGGTTCAGAGATTCAGTCCATTATCATCAAGGTGGGAGCATAGAGGCATCCAAGCATACATAGTGCAGGAGGAGTTGAGAATTTTCATCTTCATCGGAAGGCTGCTAGAAAAATACTGGCTTCCAGGCAGCTAGGGTGAGGGTCTTAAAGTCCACACCCATAATGATACACCCACTCCAACAAGGGCACAGGTACTCCAACAGGGGCACACCTTCTAATAATGCCTCTCCCTGGACCAAGCATAAACAAACCGTAAGACATTGTTTATGCTTGTTATTTAGTACCATCTATCTACATAAAAAAAGAAAAAAGAAAAAACAATGGAAATGCTGTGCCCAAATAACATCTCACAAGCACACAAAGAAGATTGACACCTGACTGATAATCTAATCTTTCTTGAGAGCTATATGCAGTTTTGTAATGGAAGTACAAGGAGCAACTGAACAAGTCCTATGAATGATTTTTAACTTGGTAGGCTATGTAAACCCTTTACCTCTCTGTCATTACTTTAAAAGTCTCATTTAGTTTCAGATTTAATAAATGTCTTTGAAAAATCAAAGACCTGAAACTGAGAAGTTGGGAAATCGCTTAGTGCAATCTGCTATAAGCGTTTGGTGAACAGCTAATGAGCTAATTTCTATTCATTTTAAATGCATGTGTACATAATTAAGTGACAAACGATTTCTTATAATTTTTTTCTGGTTTATATCTTGATTTATTTTGTATTTAGTACTTCCCTTTAATTGATCATTTAATATTTAATAACAATACACAGTAATGCAAAGATATAATGAAGTCACAATTCTAAGTTATCAAAAGAATGCTTATCTCTTTGCTTAGAAATGCTTTAAATTATAGTGTTTATAATAAACTTGGGAAGTATAATTACATGGTGCCACTTTATCTGAAAATGATTGCAGGTAAATGAAAATAAATTTACTTATTGTCCAACCAAATTATGATATTAATTATTAAAGGTAGCATTTTTTTAATACTAACAACAAATGATTTAGTTATCATCAGCCTTCTTCAGTTTGAAAATTGTTAAAGTCTTTGAAAATATCAATTGTAGATATTCAACTTCTATGAATTAGAAATAAGCAGATCTGGAGCTGGAGAAACAGGGCAGTGGTTAAGAACACGTAATACTCTTGCAGACAACCAGGTTAGGGTCCAGGATACACATCATGCATCTCACAGATACCTGTAACTGCTTATCAGTCAGTGCATTAGCTGATCAGTGAGTGTATTAGCTGAAACGTTGGAATATCCAAGATAAAATTCATATACCATATGAATCTCAAGAATAAGGAAGACCAAAGTGTGGATGCTTCAGGGCTTCTTAGAAGGGAGAACAAAATACTCACAGGAGGAAATATGGAGACAAAGTGTGGAGCAGAGACTGAAGGAAAGACCATCCAGAGACTGTACCACCTGGGGATCCATCCCATATACAGTCACTAATCCCAGACACTATTGTAGATGCTGGGAAGTGCTTGCAGACAGGAACCTGATATGGCTGTCTCCTGAGAGGCTCTGCCAGAGCCTGACAAATACAGAGGTGGATGCTCACAGCCAACCATTGGACTGAGCATGCATGGGGTCCCCGATGGAGGAGTTGGAGAGGGACTGAAGGAGCTGAGGGGGTTTGCAGCACCATGGAGGGAGCAACAATATCAACTGGCCAGATCCCCTGGAGTTCCCAGGGACTGGACCATCAACCAAAGAGTACACATGGATGGACCCATGGCTCCAGCTGCATACATGGTGGAGGATGGCCTTGTTGAATATTGGTGAGAGGAGCAGATCTTTGGCCTGAGAGTGTTCGATGCCCCAGTGTAGGGGAATGCCAGGGCAGGAAGGCAGGAGAGGGTGTATGGTTAGGGGAGCATCCTCATAGAGGCAGGGGGTGGAGTGGGATAGGGGTTTCAGGAGGGGAACCCTGGAAAGGGGATAACATTTGAAATGTAAATAAAAAAATGTCCAAAGAAAAAAGAAAAAAAGGAAGCAAATGCCTGTAACCTTGTTATGAGCAGTCTGATATCTATGTTCCTCAGACACTTTCACATGTGGTAATTGTACACACAGTTACTCATGATGTGAATGATCTGTCTCAAAAATAAATTGTAAAATAATAGAAAAAGACACTTGATAATGCCTCCTGGTCTCCTCATAAGCATACCCACACACACATGTTCACAAGCAAACACACACATGTACACATCCACACATGCACACACATAAATGCACACATAGAGAAATGTGCATTATAAAAATTAAAGTTAATTGTAGGCTTAGATTTTTCAAAACCTACTTTAATAAGGGTTCTTAAATACTTCAACCTCCCTTCTAGCCCACCAAAGGTAGGGGACAAGAAAGATTAATAGGAAACAGGGAATGTGGATCTGTTTATAAGTAGTTCCTTGGGATGATTGCAAACATGAATCTCTAGTGGCAATCCAGTCTATTTGGCAAACACCAAACTCCAAATTGGCTCAATACAGAAGAAACTGCAAGGCTCTGCTGAATTGGTACATGTTTGCAGAAGTGGCAAGATGAAGCTCAAATACAGTGAGAAGCTCTTTGGAACTTTTCTCTCTAGGAAGTCATGGCAAGCATCAAAGGCCAACAAAGACCGGTAAAGCTTTGAAAAGTGAACAAATGCAAGAGCATCATTCACTGCCTGTTGGGTTCTACTTATACTCTTTGCAAACATCAGGTATCTTCTCAAATGTTTGCCTTAGCAAAATATTCTCTCAAGCTGATGTCTCATCAAAACACCCTCTCACATGTCTTCTACAGAAAACATCCTCTCAGAAGACAGTTTCCATAAAGACAGACAGAACTGAGTCTCCAAAGAAAACAGAAATTTCCACTTCATTTAATCATCTATCATTCTAAAATATACAGATGCAATTTTCAGAGTGAAATTATACATCCATTTGCCTGTAATGAGTGAGAAGTCCTATTTCTTATAACTTAAAATGAACAATGAAAAACCAATAAGTCAAATTTCAATGATTGTTCATATAGAGAGATAATTAAATATAATTCTAAATCCCTCTACACCTATTCAAACATGTTCCTCTCTTCCATTCAAGAATTTTATATATCTGGAAAGTACAGTGTGTAGTGCCCGTATATGAATGGGAATGAGGTCAATTACTGCAGCACAAGCCTCTTACCTTTTGCACATCTTCAAATAAAACTGATTCTTCCTTCTCCAGAAGGTATCAACTCTCAATACTACTCAGGAATAGATTTAGTGTGGAGATTATTCATTATTTACAGTTTGATAATATTCTATTTTATATATTATTATATCTTACTTTTAATTCATTGGTTGGTGGACATCTGGATTCATTCAATTTTCTAGCTTTTCATAGTACAGCGTCAATGTCTATGGATATGCACTTTGGGTATTTTACAGTCTGATTTTGTATAACAACTTGACACAGGACAGAGTCATCAGAGAGAAAAGAGCTTCAGTTGAAAAAATACATCCATGAGATTCATCTGTATGGCATTTTCTCAGTTGTTAATTAATAGGGGAGAGTTTAGCCCATTGTGGATGGTGCCAACTGGGCTGGTGGTCCTGAGTTCTGTGACCTACCCCAGCCAGGAGCTGGCTGTCTCAGACCTTGCCTTGCCACAAATAGCTGGCCCACCTGGGGCGAGGCTTCCTGACTTAAACAAAGCCCTTTTGTTCTTGCCACTTCTCTGCCTTGAAGCTAACAGCAGTGCCCTGTGCCCTGTGGAATTGCTTTGCCTGCATTCAAGACTGAGCATCCAGATGCTAATTTGGCCACCGGGTGCTGGTGGACTGAGGGCGGGGTTTTACCTGCCTGCTTGATTTCTCAGTTTGATAATACACATTGGACTGTGAACAGAAAACATGCTTCAGTCCCATTTTTTATTTATTCCTCTCAACATCCGATTCCCTTAATTTCGCTCAGGCCCCTTCCCCTCTTCCAGAAGACCCTGTCTGTATGCTTATGGAAGCAGTCCAGTAAGCAGCATCACTCCATGGTCTCTATATCAGGTTCTGCTTCCAGTTTCCATCCCTGCTGAGTCCCTGTACTGCTTTTCTCCAGTGATGGACTATGATATGAAAGTGTATCCCGAATAAGCCCTTTCCTCTCCAACTTGCTTTTTGGTTACATGTTTTTTTTGTTTGTTTGTTTTTGGTTTTTTTTTGTTTTTTTTTTTTTGCCTCAGCAATCAAAATCCTAAGACAGGTATATTCCATGTATCTTAGTTATGGTTTCCATTGTTGTGAAGAGAAACCATGTCCAAGGCAACTCATATAAAGGAAAACATTTAAGTGAGGCTGGCATAAAATTTCAGAACTTCAGTCATTTATCATCATGGGAGGAAGCATGGCAATGTGCAGGCAGACATGGCGCTGGAGGAGATAAAGGCAACCAGGAAAGAGTATCGTAGTGCACAGCATTTCCAGTAAAAACAGATACTGGCAACACGCAAAATGTAAGTTACAGAAAAAGGAGATAGATGAATTCCCTTCTTTTTCTATATTAAAGCATTCGAGACAGGTTAATCACAGGAAGTCTCCAAGAGACAATTGAATCACCACTCAGCTATTACCTTTTCCACCTGGAATACATGGTCTGTTTGTGTTCTGTTATATTCTGACAGTGACAAAGTCAAGACCAGGCTATATTCACACTATGATGTGACCCATTTAAAATTGTCTGTCCAGCATCAAGGGTGATCCATGTTTCATTCATAATCTATTCTCATACAATAAAATGCAAATGTATTGAAGATGATAATTTTATTCTAAAAGGCAGTGATTTATTGTCCTAAATGGTATGACGCTTAAGCAGCTAAAACTGAACAAATGGGACTCTTGTGGAGAATGTATCAAAATTTCTATACAGCATTATTATTCACATAGGGAAAATGCATTATTCCATTAGCAGCTTTAACATAATTTCAACGACATCAGTAAATTTGCTTTTAAATGACTCTAGGAATACTAAAACAAGGCTTAATATACAGAAGTCTATGAATAAAATATCATTTCTACTAATTTGAAAAGTTTCGTTTCCCCAAATATTTGAAGTTCTTCTTTCATTTCTTTCATTTTACATAAGTTAATTAGAAGAACAAAGAAGAAGGGGGAATGCTGTATATAACTTTTCATTTTTCCTCTTTATTTCCAGGAAATTATGTAACAAAATACATTGCACAGAGTTGAAAAAAACAGCTGTTAGATAGACCCAGAAGGGCAGACAGCTGTTTAATGAGAAAAATATCATACAAACATTTATAATCAGTTAGTTTATGGATACTGGGGAAACAAATATCAACACTTTTATATAACCTTGTGTACATATGTTCTTAAAAATCTTTTGATGAAAATTATTGTGCAAAGATTTACTGTTTATATTTAAAGCCAATACATTTGTTTAACACCTGAATGGATGTGTATGCTGGATTTTGGAGACATTAGTTCATCAACCAAATCAGATATACTACAAATGTCCAGAAGGGGGTTCATACCATTAAACAACTGAATGGTTGTTAATAATTGCTGTGTCCACAGAATAAATGAGTACACATATAGACATCTTGAAAACAAAGTACTCAATGGTATCAATTATTACCAGGTTGCATTTGCTAATAATCTCCAGATGGAGAGGAAATGTGATATTGTGAGAGCACTTCTGAGTTTATGCTAAAAGATAGTACTTACACTGGCTCTTGTTTCTCTCATTAATTTAGATATTGGGTGAGCGTAGGGTAAAAGCTTGCATGTCACATGTAGTGAAACTTTTCCATTAGGTAACAATGGTCACTTTATTTAAGGGACTTCCAGATTTACAAATGACAAAGAAGGTGACATCACATCTACCACATTTCAATATTATTTGGAAAGGGATAAGCTGGACCATTAGTGAATTTTTTGCTGTTAATCAAGCTAGTCAAAATTATATATGTAGTAAGATGCCTAATAGAAATAAGGAAATGTTTTCCTTGATTTAAAGGTAAGTGGCATGCTCGTTTCCTTTGATTTCTTTCTGTTAGTTCCTGCTAGAATTTTCGTTTTGATTGTTTCAGATACAATCTCACACCAGGCCATCTGAGCTTGGACTCGGTGTGCAGTCTAGCTCTTAGTTCTATGCCATTGCCTACTGTGTGCTGTGATTACAAGAATGCACTAATAATCCATGCTTGTATATGGTCTTTTTACAAACAGGTTGTAGGTTCAGAGGACTTAGGAAGATAAGTCCTTATAAGTACTTAGGACTTAAGTACATATATGACCCAAATGGATTCTAAATGTAAAAGAAATCATGCAATGAACAATCTTTCATCTGAATACTTATTGTCATGATCATCAAAAATGCACATATATTAGCAAAAAATAAAAACAAAGAAATCATTCTGATCTCTAGAAAACATATAAAACAATTTATACAGGAGAAAATATTAAGTATTTTGGTTAAACTAAGCATAATCCTGAATACACCTTTTGGAAAAGTCTTAAGCACTCTTTTAAAATTTTGATGGTAACTTTTTCTTAAGCACATTTAAAAAAATGGGTTTAACACCTAATTTATTTAATAGTGGTTGATGTTCATAGCATTGGAAAAGCTCCATATTTGCTCAAGAAAACTGAACAGAGTAAAAGATCTACAACTAACAAGCTAATTAAAAACTACTTTTAAACTGTTTATGGATAAAAGCAGAATGACTATGTCTTATTTTTGAATATCAGTGCCAAGAGACTGCAAAGTTATGAGACAGCTGGCTATTTTCATTTACCCACCTTGTCATGCAATTAATTGGATGGGTATATAAATGGAAAATGTGGTATGGAGACAGGCTTATCTGAGCAGATGGTGCATGATTTCACAGCTCTAAGAATGTACATCGTTAATTTATTTTATTTAGTTTTACATTCCTCTTACAAGCTGTGTGTGAAAATGATATGAACAATAGCACTGGAAAGAGACTGGTACGGATATGCACAACCAATTCACCTGACATTTTTCATTCAATAAAGGTTTCTGAGAATTCAAAAGAGGATGGTACTCTCCAAGGTACTAGAATTCACACCATGAATAAAACAAACTGGTCCTTCTCATTATAGAGTTGAGAGTAATAGTTGAAGAAAATTAAAATATGATATGTTATGTTGTAATCTCTCTTCCTCAACATCTCTCTCCCTTCTTCCCTCCCACTACCTCCTTCCTCCCGTGTGTGTGTGTGTGTGTGTGTGTGTGTGTGTGTGTATGTAAAAAGATAAGAAGCAGTAGAGATGGAACACTGGAATTCACTTCTTT
This sequence comes from Montemys delectorum, assembly GCA_019843815.1. Taxonomy (NCBI): domain Eukaryota; kingdom Metazoa; phylum Chordata; class Mammalia; order Rodentia; family Muridae; genus Montemys; species Montemys delectorum. Next base: position 40,978 of record JADRCD010236181.1, read on the forward strand.
TTCAACAACATTAAACGAAGCCAAAGATCTATCTGAAATAACCATTCTAAATAGAAGAAATGTTCAAATTCTTGACTCAGCTTCAAGGTTCTTGACACTTACATATTATGGGAAATCCAATCAGCAGAAAATAGGCTAATAGGGAGGGGGATATGAAAGTTGGTCAAGAATCATACTTTGTATTCTTGTAGAAGAGAAGGTGGTTGGATTTTATATTTGAATAATCTGAAACAACTGAATAATCTGGGAAATTACAACTGGGAAAATAATATGGCTAGACTTACTTTTATTTTATTTTATTTTATTTTATTTTTATTTTCATTTCATTTTATTTTGTGGTCATTGTTTTGACATGTCATGGAAAAATATGACTTGGCACATATTTTTCAATTCATGTTAATGTTTTCTGTATAAATGAATGTACATTGGTCTTAGAATAAGCATGTAATTTTGGTATAGTTGCATAAATGTGACTGCTTTTTCTAGCAGTGGAATGTTCAGTGACTAGATGATTTTAAGCTTTCCCAAATTTTATTTTACTTTTCTGAGAGGCATAATACCAAAGAAAACTCTGAATTAATTGTGTTTAGCGTTTTTTTTTTACCTTAAAGTGTTTTGATTATACTCTCATTCTTATGTATACCTATGTGGTACATCTTACAAAACTATTAAGCAAATTTAAAAAGGAAAGTCAAGAAGATGAAAATAACTCTCAAGTTTAAAGATTCCAGGAAAATTGAATGCAGGCACTATTCTGAAAGCCAAAGATGACATAGTAATGGGGATGTGAGCTCTCATCTTTTAGTGTTATAACTTTGCTTTCTCCTGTGATATATACCCATGAGAACTGTTCTCGATCTAGGATAATTAAAAAGACAACACTCAAGTTAGGAGTCAATGTGGCCTCTCTTATGGTAAAAGTAACTTTGGGATTCAGTAAATTCTTCACCAAGATCCTTGGGTAATACAAATACAAAGAAGATAACACTTCTCATCATTATTTCTATAATTCTTTTATTTTCTGCTCTATAATGTTTTCCTTAACCTCATAGACTCAAATATCTCTCAATTTCTGCCCACATTTTGTCAAGCATGCAGATGATTTTGGATAACTATTCTTATCACCAAAATATGTGACAAGAAATTACTTTATTGGAATTAAATTTGGATAATCCATGACATATATTTTCACATTTAACCACTAAACATAAAGTTACGGAGTTTATTATATGCACAGTGTACTGTTTGGTTGTTTTTCATTATCATAGACTCATTATAAGCATACAAATTTGTGTGTATCAATACTGACTTGGTGATCATGGAAAACTAAGAAGATCAGTTCCTTTCCACAAATTGACAAGGAACCTTCTACTTGATCAGAAGTCTCAGGGACTAATTCCTGTCATATTTTCTGGCTCCTGTCTATATTCATATATTCTAGAAATGCCCAGAAGGTATAGATTGCCTCCCAATTTGCTGGAAACAGTTTCTTGTAGCAATGAAATACAAACATATACCTTTCTTCTTATTCATATCAAAAGCCACATACAGACAGATGCAGATACTTGCTCCCAACAAATGGACTGAAGTCAGGGAACCCTGTGGTTAAATTAGGGAAATGCTGACATAACTTGAATGTTTTTATCACTATAAATTGGAAAACACTTCTTCAGATTGATAGGATTAAGTTTTAGCATATACAAAACCACAGTTCTATTTCTACATGAAAAGTCATAAACTATGATACATATTTGATATTACCTATCAGGGACTGAGGGTCATTTTGAATTGATCTGGAAATGTCAGAACATGAGGAAAGAATATTCAGTTTGTAGAAGTAGACTCTGTTGACAGAAAAGCATTTGATAGTAATTTATTGACTGAGACCTAGATATTCAGGTCAGGGCATCTGTACTAAATCATAACTAGCTGTTGATATTATTTTTGTCTTGAACTTTGTATATGACCAAAGCCTAAATTGTAGTAGGGGATGAAGAAAAATTTTAACATATTATTGAACACACGTCTCAAGAGTCAAAGTAGAAGAGAATAATTTTGACATAGCCTCTAAGCCTGTAGAATATACCATTTGATTACTTTCTCAGAAACTACACATTTCTTATCTAACACACTGAGTATGCCATCACAACACTGATCTTTGATCAAGGTTTATTTAAAGGTAATGAAAAGTGACTACAAAAACTTTGAGGTCATGATCTTGATCTCTACATTTGTTGAAGTAATAGTGATGGATAGATACCTATAGCATATGGCTAGAAAACTACACTTTAAGGGCCAGTACACTTCATTTGGACCCTAAGCTGTGACCCAGTATGAAAAATCACAGTAAGTCTTAATACCCAACATAATCTGCTCTCAGTCAATATCACATAGCAGAAACACCACTGCATTGGTAGTTAACTTTCATGCAGTACAGCCATCAAGACTAGGAGAAATTTCATTACCCACTATGTATGGTATTGTTTGCTTTATCTTTTTTTTTACTTGTAGATTTGATATGTTGTATAGATGAGGAAGGGCTATAGTAAACCAAGGATGCATCAAATTTCACATTCGGTCACAATTTGTGTGTTAGGAAGAACAAACGGAAGCTTGCTATTTGACTCCTAAAAAACTTTGAGACACATTATTTCTATCCTTAGCATTAAAATGAATTATGCATTCTTGCTATGTCCAACACATATATGAAGCTATATACTAGTATGATATTTGACTGTCCAATGAGTGAACAGCATACAGGATGGAATGTCCCCTCTTTTTATTGTTTGGTTGTTGTCAAATTAATCAAGTATAGAATCATCAAAGAAAGAGGCCTCAGGGAATACTTGTGTATTATCCAGATGATTTAATTGCTGTTCATATCTGTCATGGAATATCTAGATTAATGTTGATGAAACAGCTTCCTTAAGATTTTGCTTCCATTGTTAGCCCACCATGATGTATAGTATCTTGACAATGTGACCTAATACAAAGTCTCCCTTCATTATAACACTTTGATTTGAATATTTGATTTGAATATTTGAATATCTCCCTTAGAGAAATAAATAATAAAATTAGAAATATATATTTTTTCTATCCTCTGAGGGATGCTGTAAATTATCCTGTAGTTCTTAAAGGAGCATTTGACAGCCAATTCAGGGAAAGGTCTGTGAAGTTTAACATCACAAAATGAGGGAATCCTATGAAGTTGGGTGCTGAAAACCTTCTACATCAACATTTTTGTAGCTTAGTGGACTAAGCTTCCTAAGGGTAAAGTTTTGTTAAATAATCCTAGCAATATAAAAGATAAAAAGAGGAGACAGTGTATGTTTGAAATGTGCTTCAGAGAGTTGATAAGTATTCATGAACTCTGTGGGAATCGCACATATCATGGACTCTTCTGGTTTCATGATAAAAATCTTAAGTGTTGTGGGCCTTAGAGGAAGAGAGAAATCTGAGTTAGAAGATCTGAGGAGAACTTTATGGAGGAGCTGGGATTTGAGGGAATTTCTGGGTAATATTTGAGGAAATAAAATGAATAGCATACTTGGCAGAAAGATGGCAATACAACATGTACACAAAGTAAGACGTGTCTTAGAGGAAAGAGTAAAATTAGGAAGAAAGAAAAGTGAAAAGTCATCAGATATTGAAGGTTTATTTAATCATATGGCTTCAGCAAATTATTATGTTATAGAAAATCAGAAGAGGCCAGAGATATATAAAGAGAAAAATTAACTGGTGAGAGCAATTTTTACAGAACAGCCATGAAAAGGCATGTAGAATGTGAGTTCTTGACTTCTTTTATAAATGTTTGAAAAATAATCTACTGTTTTTCTTGAAAGTTTTTCTAATTTTTTATTTATTTATTTATTTTTTATTTTGTTTTTTCGAGACAGGATTTCTCTGTACAGCCATGGCTGCCATGGAACTCACTCTGTAGACCAGGCTGGCCTTGAACTCAAAAATCCACCTGCCTCTGCCTCCCAAGTGCTGGGACTAAAGGCATGTGCCACCACTTCCCAGCCTCTTGAAAGTTTTTTTTAATCCCCTAGCTACCCAATGAATCTTATAAGACAATAAATCATTCCTATATGTTTATCAATCCAACTTTCTCCTTTATATATTCATTTGAATCCAGTGATTTATTCACTACCTATACATGGACTTATTGTTCATGTAACAGTTAAATCAGATGACTCTCATGAACTCCAGATTTCATGGCAAATGAACATGATAGCTCATAGCTTTAATTCCATCACTTAAGAGACTGAAGCAGGAGGACTGCTTATGCCCCTCCCCTTTGCCTTAAAGAGGGTGCTCTTACACCCACCCACCTATTTCCATCTAACCCCTCTAGCATCCCCCTTTTCTGGGGCATGAAGCATCCACACCAGGCGCCTACCCTCACACTGATGACAGATGTGGTAGTCCTCTGCTACATACATAGCAGGAGCCATGGACCAGCCAATGTAAACTCTGGTTAATGGTTTAGTCTCTGGAGCTATGGGGTGTCCAGTTAACTGATACTGTTGTTCTTCCTATGGAGTTGCAACCCCGTTCAGCTCTTTCAGTCCTTCCCCTAAGTCTTCCATTGGTGTCCCCGGGCTAACTCTAATGGTTGACTTGAATATATGCATCTGTGCTGATCAGGTGTTGGCACAGCCTCTCAGAGGATAGCCATATCAGGCTCCTGTTTGCAGGAACATATTGGCATCAACAATAGTGTCTGAGTTTGATGTCTACAGGTGGGATGAATCCCCTGGTAGGGCAGTCTCTTGTTAGCCTTTCCTTTAGCCTCTGCTCCATTTTTGTCCTTGCATTTCTTTAGGTAGAACAATTCAGGGTTAAATTTTTTTAGATGGTTAGGTGGCCCCATCCTTCCACTGGGTGCCATGTCTATCTACTGGAGGTAGTCGCTTTAGTTCAATCTCCATGCTACTGGATATTTCAGCTAATGTCACCCCCATTGGGTCCTGTATATTTGTATTTATTAAATTATATAAAATCCCTACATGCATATACATAAAAATTATCAACCTGTGATCACCTGTCAAAACTGCATATACATAAAAATTACCAACCTGTGATCACCTGTCAAAACTGAGAAAAAAAATCAGTATAGTAAGAAAACCCAGTAATGCTGTAGCAGTCTCTACTACAATAACTAAAAGTTAGATCATGAATGTTGTCTCTAAGAGGTCCATTTCCAATAGTGCCCTCATCAGTAAGCATATCCTTAAGCCTGCCATGACTCAAGCTAGATAAATGTTAATCTTTTCTACTCCTCCTTGTCTTTTGTACAGCCACAACCATCCGTTCCTCTCAATCCAACACTGGATTTCAAAATAACAAGACATTTTCTGTGTTGAAGGTACAGTCTAGTTATCCCAACAGCTAAACTTACCCTCAAGCCTTGCCCAGCTAATTTACCCCTTTGCAGTCAGTTGTTTTCTTAGAAGGCAAATTGCACAGTGCCACACAATGTTTTATTTTCTGTAGGCTTCCCATTGCTATTAAATAGAGGCCTCACTCATTAACATAACCCATCCTGAACACTTGCCAACTACAGTTTAACCTCTCAGTCTATTCCAGCTACACCACTCTCACTGGAATTTCTTTTTTTTTTCTTGATTTTTCCTTTCAAGCATTAAAGCATGTTTTCTATGTGAGAAGAAACTTCTAAATTCTTTTGTGTGTGCACAAGTTTTTGTTTGTCCACAAATTCATGTATGGATATGTGTATATGTACACATATGTATAATCTATGTAATGGCCAGAGGTCAATGTGTGGTATCTTTCTTAATGACTCAGTTTTACCCATTTGTCTGTATGTATGAATTAGGGAGGAGGCAGTGGGGAGATAAGTATGGGTGTGTGCACATTTATATCTGCAGATGTGGATGTTGGTATGTCACAGTACACCTCTAAAGATTAGAGGAAAATGTAGAGTGTCATTACACACCTTCTATCTTGTTTTGAGCTAGAGTCTATTTTTGTTGTTGTTGGTGGTGTCATTATGGTTGTTACTTTTTGTTATCAGTTGTGGACTCCCAGAGTTGCTAAACAGGCTTCCAAGCATTCTTATGGATCTACTGCCCATCTGCCCAAAGGAATATAGGAATGACAGATGCTTCTGCTATGCCTTTGGCCTTTATATATAGTTATGTGATCAGAAGATTCTGATTCAAGGCCTTCTACTTGTATCCAAAGAGCAGTTTAGTTATTTAACTACTGAGCCATGTGCCTAGCTACTGCCTCTTTTTGTGAGACAGGGTATCACGTTGAACTCACAGGTTTGGAAGGATTGATAAGCCATTGAGGTCTAAAAATGGGTCCAAGAGATCCATCTCTGTTTCTTCATGACTGGGTGCATACCACTATACCTCCTCTTTTTATGTGGGAGTTAAAATTAAACTCAGGGTCATACTTGTGCAGCAACACTTTACCAACTGAGCCTTGACCTGGACCCATTCCTTCTAATTTCCTTCATTTAGTTCCAGTCTGTTTTAGATTTTAACTAATGCTTCTTCTAAGGAGATCATCTCCACTGCCCTCCAGCCAGGCAATGTGAATACTCTGTGACTACTTAAGTGCTTACTTTAGGGTGCATAGTAGGTGTTTTCCTAATCCTTACATAATCTACCATCTCCAATATGTCTCCAAATGCTGTATATTGATGAAATAAGGATAGCAAGAGAAGGCAAAGAATAAAAGAGGGGAAAGGTTGACGGATTTCTGTTTGTAGTCTTCTACATCTTTCTTTATTGGGAAGGCAGGAGAAAATTAGTACCCAGGAAAAACTCAACTGGGATGAATAATAAGAAATCTAACAAGGAATATAAATCTGAGAAGAGATATAAATTAAAGACTTTATACTATTTCTACTTAACACTAATGGAAAATCCCAGACACAATATTAATACAACGATTGTGGGTACAACTTAATAAAAAATAAACCTATTATTTTACAGTATTTCTACTAAGTAATTAACACGTAATTTGAGAAAGGTTAGCTATAAACATGAATTCTTTCATTAGCAACTCAAAAGAGAATTTGGAGGGCATCTCAATTTAGGAGAAACCTGAAAGTAACTTCTGTTATTGAAAGAAAACATATTTTAGAATAGGAGAAAATATTAAAGAAAGTAATTCTATTGCGAATAAATGGATGATTATTATTTTACAAATAAATAATACATGCATTGAAACTACATCTAAGTTAAAATAGATTTTTTAAAGTATGACATCTAACAGTTTTGTGGTATACTCTGGAAAGTCATGTCAATTCTGCAAAAATGTAAATGACAGCAATAACAAGACCATGAAGGAAATTTGTCTTTGAATAGCTAAAAATCTGTTATTTCATGATAGTATTATGAAGAACTAAATAAAGGAAATAAGAGTGGAAATGAAACTTTAATATAAGAAAAGTCATTCACTGAATTTTTATAAGAAAACTTCCTATATATGTTAACCAATTTATTTCTACCATTTTGTCTTAGCCAATTAAAATGTGTTTATCTGTACTTTTCTTTCTCTCTCTTTTTTTTTTGAAAATTGTATTAGTGTTTCCTGAAATAATTTTGCAGTTTTAAATTTGATTACAATACAGATACATTAACTTCCTGTTTCACTTGGGAGTTGTTGGCTGCACTGTGCTGTATCTTGGCAAGTGCAAGATTTTGGACAATAATCATGTGAGGGGGCAAATTACAACTGATAATTTTCTAAATGTGTATCACAACACACTAAGATCAAGAGCTTATAATTCTTCACATATTTTAAGCCTAGAAATGCATATGTAACTTTATACTTTATTCGGTACTGAAATAACTCCAAGTCTTTTGTTAGTGTGTATGTTTGCAGAAATTTTTCAATGTTTATAAAGTATCATTGGTAAGAAGTCTTAATGTAGGACAAATTTTATTTGAGTAACTAGGCAAATTGTATTCAAAATTAACTGTGTGTAGACATGTTGAATTATGTATAGCCATACTTTGAATTAAATATGAACCATAATATTTAATGACAGAGATTTAAGTATAAGTTTAAAAATCAGTTGTAAAAACTTGTTACAAAAATATCAGAGATATTCTTTTAGGCCTTCCTTTCAGCCTTTTTAAAAATCACTTTCAACTGAACCTATGAGGACATAATTTTTGAAATGGTGAGAACAGAGTCTTATACTTTGTACATGTTTAAACACAGGCACTGAAAGTAAGTCTAACTTTTAGCCAGACAAGCCATGGTAATGTTTATTTAGTCTCCTTTCTTACAGAGTTCATGGCCATTCGTTGACTTATCATGTTACACTGTTCATTTCTGTCTAAATAGATTCTATATAAAAACTCTGGAAAGTAATGGCATTTGATAACTTCATCTGAGAGAAAACAGGGTTACATGAACATTTGTTTGCTAAATATGTTTAGTGAAAGAATGGCCTGCTTTTAATTTAAAACTCTCCAGTTTCTAAAATATACACACATATCTTCAGTGTTTCCAGCACTGTATGGTTTAAAGATTATATTTTGTAATTGTCATAATTTCTGTATTTGATACAACTTGTGTTTAAGTACTCATTAAGAATATACACACTACTTTTATTTTAGCTATAAAATTTAAAAGCACAATTTCTATCAGAGAAAGATAAAAGCCTGTAAGGAAATGTATTTATTTAGTTTTGTGAATGTATATATGCACCTATGTTGTACGGCAGGGCACAATAGGGTTCTCTGCATGTGTGTAGGTCAGACAATCTAACATCTTTTTTTTTCAACTTCCTCTTTTTTAAACAGAGACTTTCTTTGATAGACTCAATATTGCATACCACAGCCGACTGTCCCAGGATCTTCCCTTTCCACTCCACTGTAGTATTGTGGCATTGAAGATATATGCCTTCCGGTCTGACTTTTACAAATGTCCTTGGGAATCTTAACTCAAGTTTTCAGTCTCATATTCAAGTGATTGTACAAATTGGATTTGGTTGTTTTCTAAGTATACAATTATTCATGTCGATGTCATTTCATGTAATTTCCAAAGAAGACTATTGAACCTTGCACTAATCATGGCAAATACTAGATTCATTTTTAGTATATACTTACTTATGGGCAGATTATTTAAGGAGAACATGCATTTTCTTCTTTTTAACTTCTGATTGGGCTGTTCACCAAATACCACTTTTATTTCATATTATACTTCAGCAAAACTATTTCTGTTGTATGTATATGCCGTAAGTGTGTGTCTTACATACTGTCTCATGGAGAAAGTTATCTTCTTACCTTTATTTACAAGTCTTCTCTCATTTCAGTTCTTACTTTACAAACTTTAGTATGTGTCTCAATTACTTGTCAGTTGCTGTGATGAAACACCAGGGCCAAGGCAAGGTATAAAGGAGATAAGAGATTGTCTAGAGTTAGAGCCAATAATGGCAGAGCAAAGGCATGGTGGCAAGAGCAGCTGGAAGCATTCATCCTTTTTAAATGCTAATTCTTTTTTAATTATAATATGATTACCATGTGTTCCCTATCCCTTTCCTTCATTCACATCCTATTATATACTTGCTGAGAGCTGGTGTCATGATCTACAAGCAGAGAAAGGCACTCAGAGACTATCCCCAAAGAAACAATTCCTCCAAGTCCACCCCCTATTCTTTCCCCAAAACTTCCATCAATTAAGAACCAAATGCTCAACAAGTTGTTGAGCAGGGGGAGAGGGGAGGGAACAGGGTTTTATTTTATTTTATTTTATTTTTTCTTTTTTTCAGAGGGGAAACTGGGAAAGGAGATATTATATGACATGTAAATAAAGAAAATATCTGATACAAAATTTTTTAAAAAAAGAACCAAATGCTCAAATATAGGAGTCTAGGGGGCTCTTTCCATTCAAGCCATCATTGTGTTTTAAGATCAAAATACTAACACTCATTGTTTCTAATATTAAAAATACTCAGAATTTGTTATCTGTTTACAGTTCATATCATGAAAACTTAAGGTATTTTCTACTATGTTTTATTATAATGAATTAAGAGCAGGATCATAAGTAGACCGAACTCACATGCCCAAGTTTTTAAACCTCTAAATGATTTCCTAAAAGGTTACAGTATATTTATAGTTCACTTAAGTGACTTTAACAATTAGTAACTTCAAATAACATTTAAATGATATGCGGCTCATTATGCAAGTGAGAGACTGTGTCCTCTTGAAGACTTGTGCGTGAGCATTCATTTGCCATGCTCACTGGCCTTTCTTTCTAAACCTCTTCCACTCTTTCTCTCTTATTTGTACAACTTCACATATTTTGTGGCTGCCTTTATTAACCTTCACTTCCTTTGCTCTTTAAACATTCACTGATTTAATGAGCTCATGTAGTTTTATGACCTCACGTTGATATAGCTTTTCTGTCTAGATTTCCTTCTGCTTTCAGCAAACTCACTCCTACTGAGCAACTTCATAGAACAGATTTCATAAAGTCAACAAAAAAGAGCAAACCTTTAAGTAGGGACAGGATTCCAATCATATTATTTTTATTGTTGATTCTGAATTGAAAAAATTCAGTTTCTCACAGATATAGATCAAAGAGTTTGCTACTATGTTACCATTTTTAAGCACTTTAATACAAACACAGTAGTGTGCATGGCTTGGAACAAATGGATGCATATCTTAAGTGTCTTTCCCTCACTAAATATAGTTGTTGAGTAAATGGCAAAGAGGAAGCTCCTCAGATCCATTTCCCCTGCCTCTGCATGTGTGTGTGTGTGTATGTGTGTGTGTGTGTGTTTGCTTTGCATATAATATACAAAATGAGTATGTGTGTGTTTATGTTGTATATGTGGTATATGAACTTATGCTTGTTAATTTATGATCATGTGTATGCATATGAATTCAAGAGGAAGGTATACAAGTTTCTTCCTGATACCCTTTAAAAAAATTTTTTGGAGCTCTCATTGGACTGAGAACATACTCTTTGATTGAAGCTTGCAGAATCCTCTTCTCTCTGCCCCATATACTGAAATTACAAACTAGTGTAGCCATGCCTATATCTTATTGGGTTGTGTGGATTTGAACTCTGGTCATCTTGGTTTCAGAGCGTGTATTCTTTCTTACTCAACTGAGCCATCTCCATATATGACTTGATTTTATGTCAGTTCTCAAATTCAAGAGAATTTTCTATTGTTTTCTGGCTCGAAAACTAACCACTTTGTCCCAAGTGTGGATTCCTTCCCATCCCTGTCAACTTCATCTCATACCCAGATCATCACTGCACCTTCTTATTTCCCTGATTCTTCTGGCATAGAAGTTAAGTTTGCTGTTGTAAAATAAAATCAACTCATTTCTATGTGTATACTTTTAATATTTTAGTTTCCTCTTCAGATAACAGACTCACTTGCCAGCAAGACTAACATGATTTTCCCTAGTGTTAACCTTTGGCTCTGTAAGAATCACCTGTCTTTCTGTCATTTGATCCAATAGATCCAGGAGCAATGGCTTCCTCTTGCCACTTCAAACAGTTTGTTAGAACCTGTGAATTCCCTTCTTTCAGTTCTCAGTAAACATTCAGTCACTATAGTAGGCATAGGACCAACTAATCAATGCTAATTATAATTTATTGGTTTATTTGTATACAAATATATGTGTAGACTTTATTCATGATTACTCAGTCATCATTACTTAAGATATTAATACAAATGTTTCTCCAACAAATGTTTCTCATACAAGTAAATAACTTACCATCCACAAGAATAATTTCACATTTTAAAGAGGAAAATTCCAAGTGACATTTGCATATGAAAATCTTTGTGTATTTTCTGTAGAGTAGTATTTTGCCTGATATTGTTTGTATATAAGTCTAGCACTGAATTTTCAATACTATTGGGCAGTATAATGCAATTAACCTTTCACAGTCAGAATAACAACTAAACTCACACATTAGCTTAATATATTTTGAATCATTCTCAGCTTGCAGTCATATTAATGACCTGTGATTTATGGTTAAGTAATGCACTTATGATCCTGCTTTGTTCTTGGCATTCTTTTCAAAGATTCATAGTAGCTTTTTGGGAACTACATGTTCAATTTATTACTTTTGATGTCAATTCTTTTCCTGAAATTGTAAATTTCTATATCCCTGAAGGTGTATTATGCCTGAATTGCTTTCATTTTATGTAATTTTGTTGTGTTTTAATCTCTGAAGAGGATTATTTATAGTAAAGTTAGATACTTTATTATAAAAATTAAAAATTAAAGTATAGAAATGCAAATAAATATAAAGATATTGTATATATTTTAAATATATGTATCATCTTTTTCAGTTAATAACAGTATTCAATGTGTAAAAACAGCTAAATGGCAATTCTGACCATTTTGTAAGGCTGTCCAGTATTCTTAGTTTCACTGGAAAATCCATCCATAAGCAGCTTGTGCTGTTAATTATTGTGTTTATTGTATAATAAAGCTTCATTTGCATGAGGTGTTATAGTTTGGACCTCAGTGTCCTCCTTGTTAGGTTCAAAGGGGATTAGGAGGGGTTAGAAGTCTTCATGAAGAGACTGGGTTGTGAGGGTTCTGACTACCTGAGATGATGCATAACATAGTAGGCTATAAATGAAAGAAATATTAGTAGGAGAAGACTAATTGGAGAATGTGTGTCATTGAAGGCATGTCTTTGAAGGATATGTTTTGCTTCCAGTTTGCTCTTGTGAACTCTCTAGCTCCCACTTTCCCTCTAACTCTTGACATATACCCTTTTCCACCCGTCACATATTAGCTGGTGTGAGCTGATGAATTTTGCTTCCTGTTTTCTGGGGACCATGTAAATTATATAGTACAGTGTAACACATATTTACAACAGGACTTTCTCTAATGTATCTGAAAACACACTCCCAGATATAATCAGAAGTGTGCCATATTGAGTACCTATGGGTCTCTCAATCCATTCACTTTAACAACAAAGCTTGACCAACACCAATGGATTTGCACATGGATGTTGTCATTGTTTTGAGATGTAGCTCAGTAATTCTTTCATATGTTGTAGTTCCATACTACATTCCCATGGTTCTAAGCACATGCATCCTCTCCTAGTTATTCTTTAACAAATTCATGTTATCCTCGACCTTTGCTCTTCAAGTCTTTGTTCCCCAACTATACTTGAAGTGGCAGTCACTGAATAGTTTAACTATACTCATAATAAAATTTATAGTAGAGAAATTCACACTGGAATTCCTCCCTTTCAAATGAGTCCAATCCACATTGCTCTACTACAGGAAATACTTGTAAAGTGAATAATAATTGTAATCTTGTTGTATTTATGTCCCTTACTGTGTAAAACAATGTACTCTGCTTAAAAGCAAATCAGCTCTTTTCTTTAGGAAAAGCAACTATTATATATCAAATAGCTTTTCAGGACCCTCACAGTAAAATTCCTGCTAATTCAGAAAACAACATTTTTCTACCTCTTCACTTTACAATCAAATCTCAAAAGGAATAAAGGTGCCAGAAACGTGGGAAATCACCTATCCTTAGCAGAGCCTCCCTTAAATGCTCTTTATATATTGAGAAGAAAATAAATAAAGCTGTAGCTTTTAGAAACTATCTCCTCTTTCCCTCTTGCTTCTCTGTGAATGGCCACTGATGGCCACTTGACCTTGGTGCTCTTGTGGCTTTCATTAATCTTGAAATAATTCCAAGCTTGTTCTTAAACATCTGCTACGTCTCTAATCTAAGAACATTCTTTTCTGTGCTAGATATAGTGGTACATTATTTTCAGAATGTGGTCCTGTATAGATTTATGCAAGCGATGCTCCAAACAAAATGTATTGCAATCATTCATTAGCCAGCTTCTTTTTCTCAAGGGGTCTTAGCTTCTAACTGATGTTACAGAAGTAATTTTGGTCATCTCTGGTCAGCAGTTTTCATCTCTATCTCTTGCACATTAACCAAACGCACACAGTCTAGAAATGGTTCCAGTTGGTTTTGCCAGCATACTGCCTGTCCTTCTTTTTCTACATTTCCACTGCTCCCATAGGCATTTTGAAGATCTGTACCATTTTGTGAGAATGTATGAAAAGGTTTTACAACAGTCCTTTCTGACTTCATGAGTACAATTGCCAAATTCATTTTCTAAGTTGATCTTTTAGAATGCTTTTCCAAGGTAAAATAGCAAACCATTTATAAATACTCAACATTCATAGATTTGCTGAAATTTTATCGATTTTTTGCACAGGTGTCATATAGATAAAAATTTTACCAGTTGACAATTAAGATTTCTGTAACAGGCTTTGTCTTTTTAACTGATAGATGCTTCCCTGTATACAGTACAATGTGTTAGGAACCTACCCCTATTGCTTTTATTCAAATAACAAGTATCATTGAAATAAATATATAAAACTAATTTCTCCTGAATAAAATTAATTTTTCGAGAATAATTCTCTAGTTGGTCAGACCCCCATGACTCCTTCTTCCTTTGCCTGTTTACTTGTCTTGCATTTTACACTACAGATGACTATGCAAATAGATATTCTTCTCAAAGATATTTTAGACATAATCTGAGTTATAGCTTTGCTTTGTGATCTCTCTTAGCTTGTTGTATAATCCCTTTAAGATGTATTCATGGAAGCCATATCATTACATGAGGTTGGATTCCCAGATCTTTTGTAACTCTCCACCCACCACTTTGGAGCTATACATCTTGCATATTTTATCTACACCTCACCCTCTTCACTTGATATTTTTTGCTTCTATACTGACATAATTGTCATTTTTCTACTTTTGGTTCATTTTTTAATATTTCCCATAACACACATGCCCTTCTACTGGGCATATGACTAGATGTGGAATCCTATGATTATATATATAAAATTTAATATCAGTACCTACAACCAAACAAAGTGATACACTCATAATTTATATTTTATAGCATAATATCTGTATCAGAGGCTTCAAATATTTCAAGAAAGAAACTACTGAACCCATAGTTCATCTTTATTTTTTTCTTTATTCATGACATGGTAGCCTATGAATTTCTCAAACTTTATCCATTCACAACCTAGGTCTTGTCTTTCTAGCCATCTTCAATTATTTACATCTCTGAATTTTTTTTCAGTCTCACATCCAACATATAGTTACTCATCCAAGGAAAAGAACCTTGAAAATTGTTTCTTGCACAAGAGATGTTTGGGTTGGGTTAATTATAGGATGGAATAGGTGTGCTGGAAAATACTTCTGTCAAAGTGCTATATATGCTGAATCTCTGGTTCTGGGTGAGTATAGCAACTGTGTTGTCTGTTCATCTAAGCATTTTGAAACAAGCATTATTGCCAAGTTCCTCAAATTTTCTTTCATTCCTGGTGGCAGGTTACTTCTATTCCGATGACTGACAATTCTCACAGCTTTGGAATTAAACCTAAGCATTGATGTAAAACATTGTGGAAAAAAAAATCTCATCTTAACTTCCAAGCTTATGTTGTTTCATCATTTACAATGAGTTTACAGATATAAGTATTTACTCAATTCTCATATAGCTATTGAATGCTGGCAAGATGGTATAAGACCTAAGCATAAATAAAGGAAGTTGAAATAAGGGAAAGCATTTTGGGGGGAGGAGTTCAAGACAGGGTTTGTCTGTATAGCCATGGTTGTCCTGGAACTCACTCTGTAGACCAGGCTGGCCTCGAACTCAGAAATCCTCCTGCCTCTGCCTCTCAAGTGCTGGGATTAAAGGCATGCGCCACTACTGCCCGGCTGCATTTTTTTTTTTTACAGGATATTTTCTTTTCCAAGTATCAGCATAATGTTTATTTACAACAATGGGGGACTGTTTCTAATTACCGTGTACATATGTCTAAACCTCCATTTATTTATCAGACAAATGAATAGTGAGCAAAAGTCTGTATGCAATATCTTTAAAATCATCAAGTAGATTTGATGACCACAGAGTTTGCTAAATCCATGTTTTGTTAAGATATATATTGCATTTATTTCTTTTTTATGTTGACTCATTTTGTAAACACTAATTGAACAAATGTAAGACTTTCATTATTATATTTGCATACAAAAAGTCACCCTTGATTTAATTATGCAGCATCCAAAAGAACAATTAAAGTCATGATCCAATAATCAAGATGTAAAATATTCAAGATGTGTGAGGTTGAATGAGTCTCATGCCTCTAGCTGAGTGAGTTTACCATTTGGCTAGCAATTATGATAAGTGATCTCCAACACTGTTAGTGAGAAAAGAAGCTGTTGTGGCCACCACTTCCATGGTGTATGTTGTTATTTTATCCAATCTACTCCTGTAAAAGACTTCTCAAAAAACATTAAATACCCATTTCATAAAGCACTTCTCAAAGCAAAGTACCCACTCATCCTTCCTTCTCAGAACTTGATGTTTCAGCTACCAAAATTTCCCAAAGATAAAACAAACCTGCAGAGAGAAAATAGAAAATACAAATAAATAAGCCTAGCATTCAGACTTATATTCAATTAGGATTGTTTATGTTCTTGCTGAATGTTAGTGGTGGCATACATTTTTAATTAATAGACACTTGAATGACATAAATGTGCTAAGAGAATGCAAATAATTAAGCATAAATAAATAACATATGTATTTCTGATTACAATAATTTATGATAATGTTGTTGACCTGTAGGGCACCAGGCCGTGGGGAAATAACGGGGTGGGAGAGCCACGTGTCTTGCCAGGCTAGGAGACCCTGGGCTGGTGGATGAAGGAGACTGTTCCATGCTCTCCTCACTGCCGAGTCGGCATCTGGCTGTGGGAAGCCACTAACCCCAGTCTGCAGGGTGGGAGGGGGCAGTCCGGTGTCCCTGGGTCTAATGGAGGCCAAGGAAGACAGGTTCTAGCTCTTGGGCATCGCAGAACATCACTGGACACTGTGAAAGTGTGGGGGCTCCAGGATGGCAGTGGCTCCCGGACAAAGGAAAAAAAGGGGGGGCGGGAGAGAAGTTCTCACTGAGTAGTTCTCATATAGGGCAACAGTCCTTGGTCCAATCTGGCAGCTGGAAATGCTAGGAGGCTTTCCTGTGGAAGACTAGACATGGCTTTTTAGGGGAAGGCCTAAGCCATTGTTTCATTCAGCATGGCAAGTCTAGATAAAAAGAGGCAGTCCATAGTTTTAGGGTTTATTGTAAAAAAGCAGGGAGAGAGAGAGAGAGAGAGAGAGAGAGAGAGAGAGAGAGAGAAAGAGAGAGAGAGAGAGAGAGAGAGAGAGGAGAGAAGGTAGAAAAGTAGAGGCTGGCCATGTGGAGAGAGGAGAAAGGGAGGGGGAGAGAGAGCAAGAGGTGAGAGTAAAGACAAGAAAGAGAACAAGAACTTAGAGAGGAGGGAGGGGCCAAGCAGCCCCTTTTATATTGGGCTGGGCTACCTTGCTGCTCCATGGTAACTGTGGGGTAGGGCATACCTGGCTGTAGTGAGGTGACTATGGGTGTGGAGTCCAGCCAGAATACTGGGAGCTTGGGGCATTGTCTACAGGATTGATAGCCACAGGATAATAGAGTTGGAGGGCTTGTAGTATCAGGCACCTAATGTCTGGGGGCATAGCTCACTGTTCCATCCCTTGTAGAATTTTTACTGGGGCTCTGGAGTAAGCCTCGCTCAACCAGAACGCAAACTGCCTTTCAAGGTCCAACATTGACCAATAGTACTTTACCTTTTGAAGCCTATGCAGAATCACATCACTTTTGCTTGACATTTTGGAGAACACATTATATATCAGAAGCAGGATTTTAAGCTTAGTACATTTTAAATCATTGTACTTCCACTGAAAACATGGGAATTATTTTGGCCTAAATATCCACATCCCTGTTACTTCAGCTCTGACCCTAATTGCTATTCCCTGAGTGGGCCCTAGCATAATTTCCAACAATAAGAAATGGCACTGGAAACTGTGATGGAGTAAAATGACTTTCAGAGCTAACATTCAGGTACCTATTAAAAACAGCCTGCTTTACACAGCTATCTCAGCACTCTTCCCAGCAATCACAACTAGATTTTTAACAACAGAATTCTAGAAGACCTGTCATCCTTCACACATATTTATACTTTCTTAACTCTCCACTACCCTCCCAGATCCCATCTTCTATAAAAGCTACTCAACTTATTGACTGTCAAACATTAACTTCTGTATCTATGTCCCCATCACATCAAGCCACACTGATATGTTTGGCTATATATAAAGTAGTTCGAGGCTTCAAGGATGCCGTCTTCCGTAACTCCCATTATGGAGGCTTTCAAGGCTGTGATGCTGCTGCCCTCAGAAGGTACGTATGGTGCTGATGCTATCTTCCATAGGTGCCCATGACGGAAGCTCTCGTTGCTTTCCTTTTTGCTTTTCTTCCTCTTTCCCACTATCCTTACTCTTATTCTTTCTATGTGTTTATTTCTGAAGCTATTTGTAACTGAGGTATACAATCCTATTACTCTGTTTACCACTAGTTTAAGAATGTGATCTTCCTATGTCTACGCAAATCACTTTGTGTCATGTTTCAATTTTAATTCCTACGAAATATAACAATTTTTCTACGAATTGTGTCTTTGCAAGCACTTTGAAATCTGAAACAGTGTAGTGTGTGTGTGTGTGTGTGTGGGTGTGGGTGGGTGGGTGGGTGGGTGGGTGTGTGTGTGTGTAACCTGAATGCCTTTTGAACTCACTAAGACATATGCATAAAAGCAGATATCCTACTGAGGGGATAAGAAAATGTAATTCTTGATGGGGACTAGAGAGATGGCTGGTTTTCCAGAGGACCCAGGTTCAATACCCAGCACCCATGTGACAGCTCACACCTGTCTGTAATTCAAATTTCAGAGGATCTGACCCCTTCTCACAGACACACACACACATACAGGCAAAACACCAATGCATATTAAAATTAAAGTAAATAAACTTGCTTTTTAAAAGAAAATGTGGGATTTGTCACTGATACCTCTCAGACACAACCAGAAGGAAACTTGAAGCTCTGTACTGGGTTTATTTCTGTATACACTGCAAACAAGTTTCTAATAGTCTTTAGCAATAGGGACTTGTGATCTAGTTCTGGTAAGCAAGTAGGAATGGCATTCACCTGTATTGTTTTCACTTTCCAGAGCCTCTTTGACCAACAACAAATAGGGAGGTATCTACATTTGGCAACAAGTTTATTGCTTAGCATTACATAAGTTTTAGGAGCATCACTATCTGACAACATAGAGTCTCTCTCATATATATATATATATATATATATATATATATATATATATATAGTCAGATGATGGTATCTATGTGACATTTTCCTATCTTTACTTTCTTTTGACTTTCTCACCCAATTCTCTTATTTTCACTCTATGCTATTCCCCTCAATGGTTAAAATTTTCTTTTCCAGATGTTAATTACATGTACAAAATGCCTTCAGCAGTCCTCACAATAGCCTGAGTGAATAGCTAGCTATTACAACAGAAGATGGATGGAGCCTCAAACTCACTGTTGGTGGGGCTGTCTGGATGTAGGTTAAGGAAATGTCTGTGGTGAGACTCATAGCATCACAACATACTGGAGGGATGGGTATAGTTCACTTCATATTGTTTCAGCCCACCACAGTTTGCAAGCATATAGATGAGTTGCTCTGGTCCATAGGAAAGGAATCCAGAATATGTTCATTTTAAGTTTTTACCTCTATTCTGATGTCAGAGTTACAAATGGGACTATAGAATCTTCGGAGTCAGAAAATGATAAAAATGATCATCCCAAGATTCATCAGACTCCCTTAATACAATATTGGGGATGAGAGTAAGATTGTCAAAATACTTCCAAATGTTGCTTTAGAAGAGGGGTCTATTCAGAAATGAAAAGGGAGGCATAACAACAGAAACTGAGGAAATGCAAAAAAATCATGAGAGCCTACTATAAAAGCTTATATTTAGCAAAACAGGAAAACTTGGATGAAATGCACAATTTTCTAGACAGATAGCAGGTACCAAAGTTAAATCAAGATCAAATCAACAATCTAAACAGTCCCATATCTGTTATTGAAATAGAAACAGTCATTAATAGTCTCCCAACCAAAAAAAGCCCAGAACCTGATGGGTTTAGTGCAGAGTTTTATCAGACCATCAAGGAAGACCTAATACCAATACTCCTCAAACTATTCCACAAAATAGAAACAGAGGGGACTTTACTCAATTCATTTTATGAAGCCACAATTACTCTTATACCTAAACCACACAAAGAGCTAACAAAGAAAGAAAAGTTCAGACCAATTTCCCTTATGAATATTGATGCAAAAATACTCAATAAAATTCTTGCAAACTGAATCCAAGAACACATCAAAACGATCATCCATCATGATCAAGAAGGCTTCATCCTAGTAATGCAGGGATGGTTCAAAATGTAATTCACTATATAAACAAACTCAAAGAAAAAAACTATATGATCATCTCATTAGATGCTGAGAAAGCATTTGACAAAATCCAATAACCCTTCATGATAAAAGTCTTGGAAAAAAATCAGGAATTCAAGGCCCATACTTAAACATAGTAAAAGCAATATACAGCAAACCAGTAGCCAACATCAAACTAAATGGAAAGAAATGTGAAGCAATCCCACTAAAATCAGGGACTAGACAAGGCTGCCCACTCTCTCCCTACCTATTCAACATTCTACTTGAAGTCCTAGTCAGAGCAATAAGACAACAAAAGGAGATCAAAGGGATACCAATTGGAAAGGAAGAAGTCAAATTATCAGTATTTGCTGGTGATATGATAGTATACTTAAGTGACCCCAAAAATTCTACCAGAGAACTCCTAAACCTGATAAGCAACTTCAGCAAAGTAACTGGATATAAAATTAACTCAAGCAAATCAGTGGCCTTCCTCTACACAAAGGATAAGCAGGCTGAGAAAGAAATTAGTGAAACAACATCCTTTACAACAGTCAAAAAATAATATAAAATACCTTGGTGTAACTCTAACTAAGCAAGTAAAAGATCTGTTTGACAAAAACTTCAGGTCTCTGAAGAAGGAAATTGAAGATCTCAGAAGATGGAGATCTCCCATGCTCATGGATTGACAGGATTAATATAATAATAATAAAAATGGTCATCTTGCCTAAAGCAATCTACAGATTTAATGCACTCTCCACCAAAATTCCAACTCAATTCTTCACAGACTTAAAAAGATCAATTTGCAAATTCATCTGGTATAACAAATAACCCAGGAAGCCAAAACTATTCTCAACAATAAAGGAACCTCTGGTGGAATCACCATCCCAGACCTTAAGCAGTACTACAGAGCAATTGTGATAAAAACTGCATGGTATTGGTACAGTGACAGGCAGGTAGGTCAATGGAACAGAATTGAAGACCCAGAAATGAACCCATAAACCTATGTCCACTTGATCTTTGACAAAGCAGCTAAAACCATACAGTGGAAAAAAGACAGCATTTTCAACAAGTGGTGCTGGCTCAACTGGTGGTTAGCATGTAGAAGAATGCAAATCGATCCATTCCTATCTCCTTGTACAAAGCTCAAGTCCAATTGGATCAAGGACCTCCATATAAAACCAGATATACTCAAACTAATAGAAAATAAAGTGGGGAAGAGGCTTGAGCCCATTGGCACAGCAGAAAATTTTCAGAACAGAAGGAACACCAATAGCTTATACTCTAAGATCAAGAATTGACAAATGGGTCCTCATAAAATTGCAAAGCTTCTGTAAGGCAAAAGACACTTTCAATAGGACAAAACAGCAACTAACAAATTGGGAAAAGATCTTTACCAATCCTCTATATCTGATAAAGGGCTCATATCCAATATATACAAACAACTCAAGAAGTTAGACTCCAGAGAACCAAATAACCCTACTAAAAAATGTGGTACAGAGTTAAACAAAGAATTCTCAAGTGAGGAATACCGAATGGCTGAGAAGCACCTAAAGAAATGTTCAACATCCTTAGTCATCAGGGAAATGCAAATCAAAACAACCCTGAGATTCCACCTCACATCAGACAGAATGGCTAGGATAAAAAACCCAGGTGACAGCAGATGCTGCCGAGGATGTGGAGAAAGAGGAACACTCCTTCATTGCTGATGGAATGCAAGCTGATACAACCACTCTGGAAATCAATTAGGCAGTTCCTCTGGAATTTGGACATAGTTTTACCAGAGAACCTAGCTTTACCACTCCTGGGCATATATCCAGAAGATGCTTCAATATATAATAAGGACACAGGTTCCACTATGTTCATAGCAGCCTTATTTATGAGAATACATGGTATGTATTCTCTGATAAGTGGTTATTAGCCCAAAAGATCGGAATACACAAAGTACAAAACACATACCATAAGGAAGACCAAAGTGTGGATAATTCATTCCTACTTAAAAGGGGGAACAAAATACCCATGGAAGGAACTGTAGAGACTAACTATGGAGCAGAGACTAAAGGGAGAAAAATTCAGAGACTGCTCCATCTGGGAATCCTTCCCATATTCAATCATCAAATGTAGACACTATTGATGATGCCAACAAGTGCTGAATGACTGGAGCCTGATATAGCTGTTTCCTGAGAGGCTCTGACAGTACCCCACTAATATAGAAGTTGAAGCTCACAGCCATTCATTTGACTGAGGACAGAGTCCCCAATGAATTAGCTAGAGAAAGGACCCAAGGAGCTGAAGTGTTTGCAGCCCCTAAAGACAAACAACAATATGAACTAACTAGTATTCTCAGAGCTCCCAGGGACTAAAACACCAACCAAATAGTTCACATGGTGGGACTAATGGCTCCAGCAGCATATGTATATATAGCAAAGGATGGCCAAGTTGGTCATCAAGGGGAGGAGAGGCCCTTGGCCCTGTGAAGGTTCTATGCCCCAGTGTAGG
>JADRCD010236182.1:0-14892 GCA_019843815.1 Montemys delectorum
CTCAAGTCCTTATTGCACTAATCATATATGTGAACTATATCATATTAATCATGTGTGTGCATGGGTGCACATGTGTTCGAGAAAGGGTCTCTCCGTGTGGCCTAGGCTGGCCTCCAGTTCTCTATGCTCTCAGTTTTCCTAGTGCTGAGATCACAGATATGCAGCACCATGTCCAGTTCCACAGTGTATTTTTTAAGCCCTGGTCTATTCATTGCAACCTTCCTGGCGGCCGTATCAGATTCTGATCTGGCTTTGGTCTCTTCCTGTTTTTCACCTTTTCAATCTGGTAGGGTTTTTGGAAGTCAGGCATGATATAGCAGGTGAAAGGAACTGCGGTGGAAGACCATTAACAGCACAGTGCTTCAGTGGGGGTGGGGGTGGGAGGTGGGGAGGGGAAGACTCTGAATTCCCACGATTGGTCTCTGGGCCTTACTGTGAGCCTGTGCCCCAGGCTGTGACTCCACAAGCCAGCTTCAGCTTTCTCCTCTAATTTAGAGGAACAGGATGGCTGCAGGAGGCTGTGAGAGGTTTTCCCTCACTCTGGGTCAGTTCAACCTGGGTTCTGATTGGACTCTGGTAGACTAGGTTGGGGTAAAACTGGTAGACTTGGAGGCAGACTTGGTTTAAAAGGACAGAGTGCTCTGGCGTATTTCACAGTGACAAAGCTTCCCATTCTACACGCCCACCCACGCACAAGCACCAGAACGCTTGTCTCCAGTCATTACTGTGAGGACATGACAGCCTTAGAGCTACCAAAGCATGGGTGGGTGTGCCCCTCCTAGACCTGGTCCCTGGAGCCTTCCCTCTGACGGGTCCACACTGTGCCCCAGCACATTGACAACGACTTTCAGGTGTCCTACCCTTATGCTGCTTGCTGCTGGTGGCTCTCACAGCACCGGGTTACACTGAGAGTCGTCTATGTGTTACTCTGCCTGTTGTTTTATTATTTTGCTTTGTATTTTTCCAGTGGTGCTGGGAGTAAAGCCAGGGCTTTGCTCATGTTAGGCAGGCACATCCCCCTCCCGCCCCAGCCACATTCCCAGCCTTGTCTGTCCTGTGTGTAGGGCAGTTTGCTTTGTGACCTCAGTTCTGTGACAGATTTGGGAAGGATGGTTCATGTTCACTTTGTCTGGTCTTCGTAAACTGGAGTGAGGATGCTCACACTGGTTGGGGGCTGGGCTGGAAACCTATGGTTCCTTGTTCTGTTTTAAGTTGTTGCTTATGTTTTGGCACAAGGGTACTGTTTGCTAAGCACTCTCTCTCTCTCTCACATGCACACACACACACACACACAGAGTCTTGCATGCACATACATACACATATACATACACTCTCTCTCACACGCACACCTACACATACACTCTCTTACATGCATACATACTCTCTCTCTTATGCACACATACACACACACACACTCTGTTCATATCCGCACACATACACTCTCTCACATGCACACACACTCTCACATGCACATGCACATATACATTCTCGTGTACACACACACACACAAACTCTCTCACATATACACACACTCTCACATGCAAACACTCTCTACATGCACACACCTCTCACATGCACACACTCTGTCACATGTACACACACTCTTTTATGCACATACACTCTCTTATGCATATACACTCTCACATGTGCATACACTCTCACATGCACACACACTCTCTCACATGCACACACACTCTCTCACATGCACACACACTCTCTCACATGCACACACACTCTCTCATGCACATGCTCTCATGTGCACATGTGCATGTGTGCACACACACAGACACACATGAAGACACCAATATACAGACTTCCCACACTTATTTTTAGTCACAACCCAACCAGTTGACGCTGTTTCTACTCTTGCTTGGGTTCTGTTGAGTCCCTGGGGTCTTTCCCGTGTATAAAGCTGGTACTCAGTTGGAGCTGACTGATCTTTTATGGTCTTAGCCAGGAGGACCTTGCTCTCCCCTGGGAGGTCTCTTCCCTCTAGAAGCTCAGCTGTTCCCTGGAGGCCTGGGCAGGTCTCAGCAACACATCAGAAAACCACAGGCTCTTTGGATCAGTCCTTGCTTCAGAATGACAGTCACTTAACCTGTTCTTGTCAGGCAAGGCATGTTACAGAACTATTTTGGATTCTAGGGGTGACCAGAGTAGCTATTTTATACTGCTGGTTTGTTTTCTCTCCAGGGTACTGACTAGAGTTTTAGCATTGGTCAGGGGGTAAAAGGTATGCAATGAAACAGTCCTGGTGAAGGTGTGGTCCTGCCGGTCACAGCCTCCCCCCGCCCCTGATGGTAGCATCACCTTCACAGATGATTGTCCTCCCTTGAGAAGCCTCACCTGTTCCTGGAACCCAGGCTGATGACAGGCTGGGACAGACTCTTACCTGCACCACTTCGCTCCTATAGCATTTTGGGTACAAGTGAAGAATCAATGTGTTTTAGCCAAAGTGGTTTCTTTCTAATTTATGATGATTATTATTATTTATATGTACATGCATGTGTGCCTGTATGTGTGCATGTGCTTGAGGTTTCAGGCTTTCCTTGGAGCTGGAATTATAAGCAGTTGCAAGCTGCCTGATATGGATGCTGGGAATTGAATCATTCTCTGCCCTGCTGTCCTTGTCCTGACACTACCTACAAAAACCTTGGTTGAATCCTCTCGGGGCTCATGAGGTGCTTTCGTGGGTACAGGTACTTGCTGCCAAACCTGACAACTTGAGTTTGATTTCAGGGACCCCACAGAATGGAAGGACAGATGAATGGATGAACACATACACACACACACACACACACACACACACACACACACTAATAAATAAATGATAAAACTTAAAGGCCAGATGTGTTGGCACATGTCTTTTGTCCTAGTACTTGGAAGATAGAGGCAGGAGGGTTGTTGTGGATTTCAGGCCAGCCAGGACCTCACTGTGTAGCCCTGACTGTTTTGCAGCTCACTACATAGACCAAGCTGGCTTTGAACTCACAGAGATCTGCCTGCTTCTGCCTCTCAAGTGCTGGAATTAAAGATTTCTGCTCCTTCTTTCTTTAACTGCACCCCACTCCCTTAAGGTGATTTCACCAGTTTCTATGAACTTAGAGACTGAGTTTGTTCTAGTGATGACCAACTGTGTACCTTCAGCTTGGAACTTTCCTGCAGCTGACTGCCTGACAGCTCTGTTGGTAACCTGACAAATGCTAGGACCAGGAAGAGTACCACCATGTCTGGAACCAACTGAGCAGAGATTGACTGAACACCATGATGTTCCAAACGGAAACAGTGGGACTACAAGGAGAAGAGGCACTGCCGCTTTGGGTGTGACATGGAAGTACACTTCAGTTCTGAGAGTGTGGCCGAGCACATGAGAGGACTTGCTGGGGCAGAGCACATGCCTAGCATGCATCTGGCCCTCGGTTCCATTCCCAGTACTGTTTAAAAAAAAAAAAAGGAACTGGGTGTATTGTCCCATGCCTTTAATCTCAGCAGCAGGCAGGAGGCAGAGGCAGGCAGATTTCTATGAGTTTGACATTAGTTTGGTCTGGACACGGCCTCAGCTTTCCAAGTGGTGGGATTGCAGATTACATCACTGTGTCCACATGGGCTTCTGAACTTACTGCGACTATCTCCAATTTGCAGAAGAAACTGGGGCTCGATTCTTCAGGTCACAGCAGCTATCTGGTGGTTCCCAAATCTTTACTGTCCCACAGTTATCCACGACGTTGGCAGGGAGACTGCCTGTCAGTTGCTCTTTTAAATCTCTTCTTCTGGTTATCCTTTGCTGAAATGATAGAGTTTCAGCAAATGCTACATAAAGACCTTTTCTCAACCAACCAACCAACGAACCAACCAACCAACCAAAACCAACCAACAACCAACCAACCAACAACCAACCAATCAACAACCAACCAACAACCAACCAACCAACAACTGACCAACAACCAACCAACGAACCAACCAACCAACCAAACCAACCAACCAACAACCAACTAAACAACCAATCAACAACCAACCAACAACCAACCAACCAACAACCAACCAACAACTGACCAACAACCAACCAAACCAACCAACCAACCAAACCAACCAACCAACAACCAACTAAACAACCAATCAACAACCAACCAATAACCAACCAACTAAACAACCAACCAACAACCAAGCAAGCAAGCAAAAATCAGTGGGTGGTAAGGGCTATGACAAAGCTGAATGAAACAAAAAGCATAAGAAGCAGGTTAGTGACCACATGTGTGTGTGTGTGTGTGTGTGCGCGCGCGTGCGTGTGTGTGCACGTGCGTATACATGTGTGTATATGTGTGTGTGAATGTGTGTATGTGTGTGTACATGTGTGTATATGTGTGTATGTGTATGTGTGTGTATGTGTGTGTCAGTGTATGTATGTGTGCATGTGTGAGTGTGTGTATGTGTGTGCGCATTGTGTGCATGTGTGTGCATGTGTGTATATGTGCGCGTGTGCATGTGTATGTGCACATGTGTATATGTGTACATGTGTGTGCACACGTGTGTGCATGTGTGTGCACGTGTGTGTGTATGTATGTGTGTATATGTGTGTGAGTGTGTGTACATGTGTATATGTGTGTGTATGTATATGTGTGTGAGTGTGTGTGTATATGTGTGTATGTGCGTGCGTGCGTGCGTGTGTGTGTGTGCACGTGTGTGCGTATGTATGTGTGTATATGTGTGTGAGTGTGTGTACATGTGTATATGTGTGTGTATGTATGTGTATGTGTGTGTGTGTATATGTGTGTATGTGCGTGCATGTGTGTGTGCGTGCGTGTGTGTGTGTGTGTGGGGGGGGGTGTGGTGGAGGGGGAGACAGCTGTTCAGTTGCTTCCCTGAAGCAGGAGATTTTGGTTGAGATCAGGATGGAAGGTGGGTGGTGTTATCATGTGGAGACTGAGATCCCTGAAGTGCAAGGAGAGCCAAAGTCAAGCTTAGATGCACTGAGGGGAGAGGGCAGGGCGGCTCCCCGAAGTGCTGTGTCCCCCGAAGCACAGCTCCTTCTTTCTCTGGTGTGCATCTCTGAGTTGCAAGACACCCAAGGTCCGCTCACCAACTCTGAAAATCTTCAGTGAGCCTCAGATTTCTCTACTGGAATGTTCTAGTCAGAGGAGTTTCCTCTCTGGGCTAGAAAATATTTTATTTTATTTTTTAATTAGTTTTTTGGTTCTGAGGATAAAACCTGGAGCCTTAAGCACACTAAGCAAGTGCTCCAACTTTAAACTACATTCCCAGACACTTTAATAATTTTGTCGACAAGAGTTGGGGCTTTTAGGACAAATGCAGGCATGTGTCAAAGGCTCCCATCATAGGCAAAGTCCAAATCACAACCCTAACTTCTGCTCTGTTGAAGGTTTCCAATGGCTAAGGTCTTGCTTGAGCTTGCCCCTCCTCTCCCGCCCACTACTCTCATTGCTTGTTCTGTTTCCTGGAGGCTAGAGAGGAAGGCTGAGACAGGAGCCCAAGGCTGCCAGCTGCCGCCCATACATCTCGTAGCACCGTGGGCAGGGCCTTGTGATCCTGCTTCATAACCTTCTCAGGTGGAAATTGTTGCAATGAGGCTCTCTAAAACCTACTGCACTTCCCTGGGGACTGAAACCCATTGAGCTTTCTAATGAGGTAAAAAGAACCTGTCCTTACATAGGGGAACCACTCCTTAATTTGACTAGAAACACAACGAGCAGTTAGTTTTTTTTTTTTTTCAACAGTAACGAATTCATATCTTTCTAAAATTAAAACAAACAAAACAACCGCAGGGCAGTATATCAAAAAATCTTTCCAAGCTAGGAGTGGTGTTAGCCATCTGTAATCCTTAACTACAGGAGCCTAAAGCAGGAGAATGACAAGCTTGAGACTGGCCTATACTACCCAGCAAGCATTCCCAACCTCTTGTCTTCAGTGGAAAGATGTCTTATGGATGCAAAGCCTTCTTTGTGGGCGTCCCCCTACATTCTAGCCTTTGCTTACAACAAGCCAGCCCAGTGTGGCAGGTGTACTTGGGGCTCCTCTTTACTCTAGGGGCCATCAGGCCCTCCCCAAGTGTCAGAGCAGTGCGGCCTCCCAGAATGTGGAAGTCAGTTTACCTGCCTAACCCCAGGTACTGCAACAGCCCTCAGAAGACAACTCTGGGGCCTGAAGCACTAAGACTTCTGTTGGCAAGGCTCACAGAGGACATCGAAGCTACTGCCAAGAGCCTCAGAACACTGAAGCGACTTTCAAGAAGAGCCTCTGAAATGTGAATGCGAATGCGAGGCTGTCACAAAATGAGGCTAAATCCCCAGATGGGTTTGCTCGCAGGACACCGCATGAAGCCTTGGACCGTTGAGGCATGCTTATCTCAATACTCAACTGTTCTTATTCTCAAAAAAGTATCCTTATTTTTAGTTTTTTTTTTTAAATTTGTACATAAATAGAGCATGTCTTGATCACATTTAGCCCTAGATGCCCTTCTCATTCCCCTTGAATACCCTACAGCCTTCACGCCCCCTCCCCAGTCCCCCTCTTAATCTCATGGAGTCTCATTAGTGTTGCCTGCTAGAATGCTGACTAATCGTACTGGCTTGGTCTTGTGCAGGTCTTGTGCCATGAGTGTAATGGCCATATACAAAGACTGCAGCCTCTTCCCATCCTCCAGCCCTTACTCTGCCTCTGTCCCTCCTTCCTCCACCTCTGTCCCTCCTTCCTCCACCTCTGTCCTTCCTCCCTCCGTGATGGGCTTTGTGCAAAGTGCCCATTTAATTCACCTTTTCCCTTTCCCTATTGTACATCTGAGACCTGTTAGTGGGGGTGAAAGCATTGGGAAATAGCATCATC
This sequence comes from Montemys delectorum, assembly GCA_019843815.1. NCBI lineage: Eukaryota > Metazoa > Chordata > Mammalia > Rodentia > Muridae > Montemys > Montemys delectorum. The sequence goes on from JADRCD010236182.1 coordinate 6,838, forward strand.
TCACTTATGCCAGGAGTTGGGAAGGGGCTCAAATCACTTTATGCATCATGTGTTGAGGGTGAAAGGGACTCTCCATGAATTACTCTTCCCTCAAGCTTACTGCCACCCTCCTCCCTGAATCTAGCACATGACCAAGCCCAAGGCAAGAACCCAGACAAAGCTAACCAACAAGGGGGGGGATGATCCTTGTTTTGGGGTGCTACTTACTGTGAACTTTGCAACAAATAACACATTTGACACTCTTCTTCTACGCTTTAGAACTAGACCTAAACCTGAGACCTTTCTGATTATGGACGGGTAGCCCATGAGCATCCTCAGGCCACCAACTCAGGCATCCAGTCCTGACTCAGTCTTTCTGGTCCCATGGAATCCCCCCAGTAATGTAACCCTCAGCCCTCGGGGTTACATCACTATCTCTACTCCATTTTCTTCAAATTGGATATTTAGACCCAGAACCTGAGATGGAGTGGCCCCTGGACCTACTAGATACTGATGAATCCCCAGAGACAGTCTCCTTCCCCAGCCGTGAAGCCTGGCCTCTTCAGAGCACTTACTGCCACATGGAATGGTTTTGATGACCTTTGCTGGCAACTTCTTTCTCTTTGTTATGGAAAATATAATGTGTCTGTACCCAGGTAGGGTAAGACCATGGTCCAACTCCAATTGAATTCATCTTGCAAAGCCAAGATTCATTCAGATCAGATATGGTGATGCACACCTGAGGCAGAGGCAGGAGGATTGAAGATTTGAGGCCAGCATGGGCTACATAGTGAACCCCGTATCAAAAAACAAACAAATAAACCAAAGGAAACTCTTAACAAAAAAAGGACTTCAGGCTGGGTGGTGGTGGCACACGCCTTTAATCCCAGCACTTGTGAGGCAGAGGCAGGAGGGTTTCTGAGTTCAAGGCCAGCCTGGTCTACAAAGCGAGTTCCAGGACAGCCAGGGCTATACAGAGAAATTCTGTCTTGAAAAACCAAAAAAAAAGAAAAAGAAAAAGAAAAAGAAAAAAGAAAAAAGAAAAAGAAAAAAGAAAAAGAAAAAGAAAAAAGAAAAAGAAAGAAAGGAAGAAAGAAAAGGACTTCATTCTCGAACTGATTTTCCTACGGTTTGAATTCCAAATGTCCTCTCCAGGCTTATGTTCTGAGTGCTTGGTCTCACCCTTTCCTGTCTACCATGAAGTTAACTGCCCTCCTCTGCCATGTTGTTCAGCTTCACCTTAGGCCCAAAGCCACAGAGCCAGCTGCCCGTGGACAGAATCATGAACCAAGCGAATCCTTTGCAGTTTTTGCACTTTATTTACTTGTATTATTGCATATGAATACCTGTATGCACACCACATACTTGCAGTGCCTGTGAAGGCCAGAAGATGGCACCAGAAGATATGGGGCTGGAGTTACAGATGGCTGTAAACCACAATGCTGGGGACTGGGAATTGAACCCAGGTCCTCTAGGAAGACCAGTCATTCTTCTTAACCACTGAGCCATTGCCCCATTCCGAGTCTTCCCTCCTTTAAGCTGTGTTGTCTGATATTTTGTCCAGTGATTTGAAGGTCTAATACTGGAGCCAAGCCAAGATGACGTGCTCAGGACTCGGAGATACTCTTCTCGCCCCACGCTCCCTGGATACTGTGAGGCCTGATAAGTGGTTGTGAACTGAGTGCCTTAATGAATAATTCAGATGGATCCATCTCCCAATCAAGCACGCTTGACGACTCCATGGAGTTCAGACATCAGTGTGGTTTTGTGTCATAAGTTGCCTGAGAGTAGATCTCCTTTCTGCACTGATGTCTACATTTTTAACTGGACACATCCAGTTAAAAATCAAAGCGAGGACAAGAAAATGTTCAGTTTAAGGTTCTGGAATCGTCCTCCAAATGAATCAGTTGTTACACTAGTTATTTCTTCATGGATATAGTGGAGGTATATAGCTTGATGGATCTCTCCTTGGGTGGCCCTCATTGGGCTAGCCCCGAGGGTTCAGACTGGTGGTGGATGCATTTTCTGGCCAAGTTTAACCTCCTGGGACTCTGTCCCTTATCTTTTCCTGGTGTGGGAGATTTTCTTGCAAGTTCGGGCCATGTGAAACCTCACAGGCTGTAATGATGGCGGTTAAACCAGGATGGTTCCAAAGGGTAGCGTCTAGTGTGCTAGGTGGTAATTCCACATGCTACCTGCAGGTGTCTCCCTCTGACTCCAGAAATTTTAAATTTGTGCGCGACAAAGACAATTTTGTGAGTTACCCTGGGAACTAGGTGTGCTGACATATACTCCTTCTGTCTTAGCACTCAGGGGCAGAGTCAGGAGGATCTCTTTGAGTTCAAGGCCAGCCTTGTCGACATAGTTTAAAGAAAAGCTGCTTTGGGTAGTAAAGGGTATATAAAGACTTGGGGTAGTAAAGGCTAGGGAAAAATCTTCAGAACAGCACTGTCAAACACGACATTTTGCAATGGTAGAAATGTTCAATTGTCTGCAAAAACAGTAGACATTAACTACACGAGGCTGCTGAGTCATTGAAATGTGTCTACTGCTCCCAGAGAACTGCCTTTCCCTTCTGTTATGTTTATTCTCAGCCTTTACCTGTGTGGAGTCAATGCTGCTGTATCAGGCAGCCTAGCTGTGTGCCTATTGTTGCTCCTATTGTTTCAGCAAAGGAAAACTGGAAGAAGACATTTACAACAGCAACTGACAGGAAGTCCCCTCACCGGTATCGGTGGCTGACTGTGGGACAGTGAAGAGCTGGAGGCCACTGGATAGCTGCTGTGACTGTAGTAAGGGAGCCCCAGCTTCCTCTGCAAATTGGGGATAGTGTAGAGACTTCAGAAGAAGCCCGTTGTAGTGTGGACACGGTGATGAACTCCAAAATCCTTCCATCTGGCAAGCTGAGGCAGGAAATTAGCAAGTTTGAGGCCAGCCTGGGCTACATAATAAGACACTACCTCAAACCAAGAAACCCCAGCTTATTGTGAAGAGCTAAGCTTCACTCCCATGGCCTTTTCAAGGCTTATCAAGCAAGCAAGTTACTCAGGGGCCAGGAGTCAAGCTTTGTGTTGTCTCTGTTACCATAAGGTTCAAAATCAAAGAGACTCACAGAAAACACTGGAACAGAACGCAAGTTGTCCCCACTGTTCACCTAGAGTTCCTAGACGGTAACCATTTTGCCACATTTGCTCCTTATTTTATTTCTGCTCATGTGCGTTTTTATTTTCAGATGTAAAGATTTTTTTCTAAATCAAGTGACAGTAAATTACAGCTATGATGCTCTTGACCCTTCCGGCCCAGAACTTTGGCATGTAATTCATAGAGAAAGTGTCACTACAGACAAGTCACAGGAAACGGACATGATTTGACACAATTATCTAACTGTGACTAGATGTCACCAACCATCTTTTATAGTGTCCTTTATGGCAAAACAATATCCCATTTCTCTGTTATATTCAGCTGTTCTATCTACTCTTCCAGCCCATGCAGGTCTTGCATGTCATTGACATTGGTGACAAATGCAGGCCATGATTTTACACCATGTCCCTTAGTTAGGGTCTCGTTGACCCTAACTTCATGATTAGCCTCAGACTGAACACCTTCTGACCACACTTAGAAAATAATGTCCCTTTCTCCTATCAGCAGGGACAGGAATCAGCTTCTTGGTTTGGGAGAATAATTTCTGATACTAAGTATTCCAGGTAAGAAGAAAAAAAAAATCTAGAAGCAGTTCAGGAGCCTGGTTTAGCTCGCATGAGCCACTGTTATTAGCTGCTTGTTTCCGAGGACAGAGGAAAAGGGTGGAAGCCGAGAGGAAGCCACAGAGAGAATAATGGTTAACACTGGAGCCCGGAATGAGCAGAGGCCGGAAAAAGTGCTGAAGGCAACAGAGCCGGCTTTTAAATAGCTTACTTAAAAAACTCTCATTTGTTTCTCTGACACTTAAAAAAAAAGGGGAGGGGTGCCCACTGTGAAAAATACAAAAGGAACAAAGAAGAAAACAGCGAAAGCCTGCAGTCCTGCAGTCGTTGCAGCCCCGTTGATCTTGCAGGCGCATGCCTTGCCAGCCGCCAGAAAAGCTCTCTCCAAACTGCTCTTGAAGTGGGAAACGAGCAGAAAAAGCCACGTCTCCCCTGGAGGATGGTGACGTCATACTAGCAGAAGCCAGCCCTGAGGACAGCTTGCGCTTTTTCTTTTCCTCCTTCACTCTGACTGGGCTGTGTCTGTAGGCCGGGAGGGACGAGTGGCTGGGCACCTTGGAAAATTCAGATCTACTGCTGTCATATTTGTGGGCCTCTCAGACTGCCTCCGTATGTTTGGAGCTGAGAGAGGAGTTTCCTGAGTTGTAAAGACAAAAAGGAAGGAAAGTGGGTTGCAAACCCATCCCGTACTTCTTGTTCAGTCAGGGGCCCGCAAGCAGGCTCCGGCCAGGTCAGAAAGAACCTTCCCTGAGGGCAGAGCTGAGGTGTGTGTGTGTGTGTGTGTGTGTGGGGGTGGGGGGGTGGGACCCAGGAACAGGTCTGTCAAGTTACTGTGTTCAGAGTCTGTGCAGTCCTAGGGACAGGCCTAGGGACACCCTTGGGCCTGTGGGTTGAGTATAGGCAACTGTAGCCTGTATGAGAGGGAACTCTACCCAGAGCGGGTCTGGTAGAGGGTCCCAGGGCAGGGTGGGTCGGGAGGCTGAGAAGCAACTCTCTGGAACTGGGTTTGATGGGGTGGGAAATGGTGCACATACTGTGTGACGTCTTTAAAACAATCCAGGCAAACCTTTAACCAGAGGATTATCCTCGTCTCTGGTGGACAAAGGAGGAAACAGAGGGCAAGGTAAATGACACAGCCTGTGCTTTGCTCATATCCTCAGCCCTCTGGGGGTGACCTCTTACCCTGCCTCTGTGTGCTCATGGCTTTTTGGTTTTTCGAGACAGGGCTTTTCTCTGTGTAGCCCTGGCTGTCCTGGAGCTCACTATGTAGAGCAGGCTGGCTTCCAACTCTCAGAGATCCTTCCTTCTGCCTCTGTGTTCACTACCACGCCTGGCCAAGACTGTTTTATTGTTTAATTGTGGTAAAACATAGAACTTTAAAGTCGAGGATGTAGCTTAGTGGTAGAGCCCTTGGCTAGCATACACAAGGACCTGAGTTCGACCCCCAGTATCAGGCAAACAAAAGCATACAATACTGACTCTACAGCCTTTACACTGCTGAGTGTACACTACACTGTTAGCTGTATGCACCATGTGTAATAGGTTTCTAGAATGTGCCCCCTTGTAAAACTGAAACTCGACAAACGGGAACAACTCCTGGGTCCCTCCTCGCCCAGGCCCTGGTGGCCACATCCTGTTTTCTGTCTCTGTATATTTGACAGTTCTAGGAACTTCGTGTAAATGGCAGCCTGCAGTTTTATCTTCTGTGATTGACATTTAGCATAATGTCCTGAAGTCCCATCCATCTTATGGAGTATAACTCAATTTTCCTTTTTTTCTTTTTGTTTCCAGAGATGATTTTGCAAGATAGCCTAGTTTGGCTTGGAAGTCATTGTGGAGCCCAGCCTGGCTTTGAACTCATGATCCTCCTGCCCCAGCTTTCTGAATTCTGGGATTGCAGATGTGTGCCGCTCTGCCTGGTTGAATTTCATTCTATTTGTGGCTGAAAACTTCCCAGTGTTTATATATTGATTGTCTTTACTGCTTCATCTGCTGGTGAATATTTAGTTTTCTTTTACCCCTTGGCCATTGTGGCTGTTGCTGCAATAACACGAATATACAAGTATCTTTTCAAGAGTCATTTTCAGTCATTTGGATATATCCCTGTTTCTTTGTTTTGGGCAGCTATAACACAAAACCATGGACTAAGTAATTTTTTTTACATTTTTTTTAATTAGAAAAAAATTATATCTCAGTATGGTGTATATGCCTTTAGACCCAGTACTCAGGTAGCAGAGGAAAGTAGTGAGCTCTGTGAGTTCAAGGCTAGCTTAGTCTACTTAGCAAGTTTCAGGCCAGTGGGAGGTACACAGTGAGACCTTGTCTCAAACAGATAAACAAACAAACACCAAAACTCAGAAAACAGGGGCTGGAGTGATGGCTCAGTGGTTAAGAGAACTGACTGTTCTTCCAGAGGTCCTTATTCAATTCCCAGCAACCACATGGTGGCTGTCTTAGTCAGGGTTTCTATTCTTGCACAAACATCATGACCAAGAAGCAAGTTGGGGAGGAAAGGGTTTATTTGGCTTACTTTCACATTGCTGTTTATCACAAGGAAGTCAGGACTGGAACTCAAGCAGGTCAGGAAGCAGGAGCTTGCAGAGGCCATGGAGGGATGTTCCTTACTTCTCCTGGCTTGCTCAGCCTGCTCTCTTATAGAACTCAAGACTTCCAGCCCAGGGATGGCATCACCCACAAGGGGCCCTACCCCCTTGGTCACTAATTGAGAAAATGCCCCACAGCTGGATCTCATGGAGGCACTTTCCCAACTGAAACTCCCTTTTCTGTGATAACTGCAGCCTGTGTCAAGTTGACACACAAAACTAGCCAGTACAGTGGCTCATAACCATCTGGAATGTGATCTGAAGCCCTCTTCTGTCATGCAGTTATACATGCAAATTGAACATTCATCTACACAAGTAAATAAAAAAATCATAAAAAAAGAACCAAGACACACAGACACATACACACACACACACACACACAGACACACACACAGACACACACACACATACACACACACACACACACACACACCAAACAACAAAACAAAACTCAAAGAGTTATTTATTTGTTTATGCAGATAGTGTTTTGCCTGCATGTGCTAATGTGCACCACATGAGCACCCCGACCCATGGAGGTCAGAGAGGGCATTGGATTCCCTGGATCTAGAGTTACAGGCATTTGTGAGTTGCCATGTGGATGCTGGGAACTGAACTTGGGCCCTCTGCAAGAGCAAGTGCTCTTAACCACTGAGCAGTGGCCCCAGCCTCAAGACTAGGCGATTTTAAATAATAGAACTGTATTACCAATAACCTGGAGGCTGGGGAATCCAAGACTGAGGCTCAGCATTTGGTGCCTGGTGAGGGCTTTCTCAGTGTCTTCTGGCAGGAGAGACCCCATGTCCTCATGCTGAGGCAGTCAGAAGGGCGAGCTGGGTAAATATTACTGCATGGGCTTAGAAGGGCTTTGATCCTGCCCATTGGGAAGTCTTTTAGGACACTGACCTTCTAGGCGACTCACTTCTCCCTCCCAGCCCCAAGACAAGATTTCTCTATGTAACAGCCTTAGGTGTCCTGGAACTCTTTTTGTGTACCAGGCTAGCCTCAAACTCAGAGATTCCCCTGCCTCTGCCTCTTGAGTGCTGGGACTAAAGGCATGCGCCATCACACCCGGCTGAGTCCCACTTTTTTTTTTTAATTTATTAATTTTATTTATTCACTTTACATTCCTATCTCAGCCCTACCTCCTCTCTTCCCAATCCCACCTTCACAACCCCCTCCTCCCATTACCCCTCCCCTTCTCCTTAGAGAAGGAGAAGCCACCCATGGCTACCACCCGACCCTGGGATATCAAGTCTCCGCATGGCTAAGTGCATCCTCTCCCACTGAAGCCAGACAGGGCAGCCCAGGTAAGGGAAGGGGATCAAAAGGCAGGCAACAGAGTCAGAGACAGGCCTCTTTCAACTGTTCATGTTAGGGGACCCACATGAAGACCAAGCTGCATATCTGCTACAAATGTGTAGGGGACTTAGGTCTGACCCATGCATGTTCTTTGGTTGGTGGTTTAGCTTCTGTGAGGCCCCATGAGGCCAGGTTTGCCAACTCTGCTGGTCTTCTTACTGTCTCCTTGACCTCTCTGACTCCCTCAATCCTTCCCTTCATTCTTCCACAAGACTCCCTGAGCTCCTCCTAATGTCTGGCTGTGGGCTTCTGCATCTGTTTCGAGTCCCCACCTGTATTAGTCAGGGTTTCTATTCCTGCACAAACATCATGACCATGAAGCAAGTTGAGGAGGAAAGGATTTATTCAGCTTACACTTCCACATTGCTGTTCATCACCAGAGGAAGTCAGGACTGGAACTCAAGCAGGTC
>JADRCD010236183.1:0-25000 GCA_019843815.1 Montemys delectorum
AGGGAGGGAGGGAGGGAGGGAGGGAGGGATAGAGGGAGGGAGAGATGACGGGATGAAGGGAGGGAGGGAGGGAGGGAGGGAGGGAGGGAGGGATAGAGGGAGGGAGAGATGATGGAGGGAGAGAGGGAGGGAAGGAGAGAGAGAGGGAAGGAGAGATGGATGGAGGGAGAGAGAGAGGGAGGGAGGTAGAGAAGGAGGGAGGGAGAGAGGGAAGGAGAGAGAGAGGGAGGGAGGGAGAGATGGATGGAAGGAGAGATGGATGGAGGGAGAGAGAGAGGGAGGGAGGGAGAGATGGATGGAAGGAAAGTAAAAATAGAAAGAGGAAAGTATTCACCAACCCAAGGAAGCACTTTTTTCAGTGTACCATGCTTTATTCTAGATATCTGTTACAGAGATTAAAAGTCTTGATCAAGACTGAAAGAGACACGAGAATAATGGTTCGGTCATTATGTCATAAGCACTGCTGTTGAGGACCAAATGTAGTCCTAACATGCACATTAACTGGCTCACAATCACCTGCAATCCAGTTCCAGGGCAATTCAACCCAAGAACATTCCCACCCATGGACATACCCAAGCCAAGCATGTATCCACCCATGGACACAATTATAAAGCCCCTTCCGATATCAAGATGCCTCTCTCCTTGTGTGAGTGCTGATCTAAGGCAAATCATGTCAATAGAACTTTCTTCATCAAGCAGAAAACCAGAGTGAAGCAACAGGAGCACATTGCCCTAGGAGTGTTACCATGGACCATTCAAGCATGAAGAACAAATCGCAAATCAGTCCTAAGTGAGTCTCATTTACATAGTGATCATAGAGGCTAACAGTGAAATGGTTTACAAACTGCCTTTGAAAATTACTTCCTCATTTAACTGTCTAGCACTCCCCAGGGTCAGTTATTAACATCACTTCATGGGTGAAGAAATGGAATTTTGGGTGAATGAAGTAATATGCCCCGATTTTAGAAAATGTCAGCCCAGGAAACTTGAAGCTGGCGCCAAGCCTTGTTTTCTTTCTGTGGACAGAGAAATTCGGCCGTGTGTCCATTTAGGTCAGTACTGCTGTCAATAAGGCATGGAAGCTGGCAAGCTCCCTCTCACCTGGGCATCACCTACTCATGACCAGAAAGCTCCTTCTGCCCCAACTTTTGATACGTTTGAAAATGGAAAAGGAAATGGGAAGGAGGGTCCTCACATATGCCAGCCTACGGAGGCCAGGCAAGATCAAAGACGGAACACTTCACTTCGACAAGCAGGAAAGAATGTGGCTTCACCCGGAAAGTTCCCACAGGCCTTTCCTGAAAGCTCTACTATGCAACTCCAATTTCAGTCTTGTAGTCTACGGCACAGGGCTGTTTGACCAGAGACTCATAGCAATTACCCTTCTCAAGAACAAGACACAAGTGATATGGTTGTCTTGTTCTGATGCATGAGTGGCATTCTGTCAGAACTGATGGTCCGGACAATGAAAGAATGTTCTGAGATACAAGTAAAGGAAAATACAAATAATTTTCTAGTTCATCTGAACTCTGGGAATGAAAGAATAGACTTTTTTTTTCCTTTTCATGATATGCAGTGTATGAACAGGTTTTGTGTGTGTGTGTGTGTGTGTGTGTGTGCGCGCGCGCGCGCGTGCGTGTGTATTGTACATGCATGTGTGCAGACTGGAGGCAAAAGTCTGGAGTCTTCCTCAATCACCACCTTACTTTCCACAGAGCATCTCTCACTGAACTTGGCAATTACTGATTCAGCCAGACTGACTGTCCAGCAAGCCTGCAGGATCTTCCTGTCTCTCCCTCCCCAGCCCAGCTTTTTACACGGGTGTTAGGAATTTGAACTCAAATCCCCATGCTTTACAGGGTCTATACTTCTCTGATTATGCCATCTCTCCAGCTCCAGAAAGTTTTATTAGGAAAATGGATACAATGCTTTTTCTTATAACAAAGGATAGGTACTTTGATTCTTTCATTTTATAAAAAAAAAGTTCTTATAAAAACTGGAAAAAACAGAAAGGAAAATCTTAATAAAAAAAGAGGCCATGATTTTGAAGGATGAGGAATATATGGGAGGTTTGGAAAGTGAAAAGGGAGGTGAAGTAGGAGGCCGGGCGGTGGTGGCGCACGCCTTTAATCCCAGCACTTGGGAGGCAGAGGCAGGTGGATTTCTGAGTTTGAGGCCAGGCTGGTCTACAGAGTGAGTTCCAGGACAGCCAGGGCTACACAGAGAAACCCTGTCTCGAAAAACCAAAAAAAAAAAAAAGAAAAGAAAAGGGAAGGTAGGAAAACATTGAAATTAAGTTACAATCTCAAAATATAAAAGAAATCATTACAATCTTAGAAATAACTTTTAAAGAAGACTAAATATTAGGGAAGTAATTTATCACATCTTTCCAAAGAAACAGTTTATTAGTGTAAGTACAGATATAAGCAGATACATCACTCACCAAGATTGCCGATACTATCATTTTCCTCTTCTTAATGATTAATCATCGTTAGTCAGCTTTTACATCACTTGGGAAATTAACGAGCTTGATTTTCTTAAGTCATGGGTTGGGGAGCTGCCTGGAAGAAGTGCAAGTTCAAGGGTTGCGAATCCTCCAGGCAGCTGAGCAGGCGCTCAGAGCCCCATCCTGTTGGCTAGGAAGCCACTCTTTGCGGTCCTCACCTCTTTGCATCAGGGGGCCTTGTTGGGTTCCTAAGGTAAGACAAATCTCTCAATTATATTTTTCTGTAATTCTCATTTCATCTTATGTTCTACTTTTTAAACTCCTATGTCATATCCTCCATATCATCTTCTCACTAATACTATTTCTCCAGAATTCCTTTCTTTTTAAAAATGAGGGTGGTGAAAATTCTAAAAGTACCCCTGTATTTCTTCTGTGTTGTGTTTTTATAAACAATAAGTAGTCTACCCACTGTCCTTAGGATGAACAGTCACCTACGGAAGGTCCCCTGTGCCCTGCAAGAGTCACTATAACAATTCACCAGTAAGCTGGGTATAAGGTGCTACAGGTAAACAAAGCCCAGCTGACACATCTATCTAAGATGTAACCTGAGCTTACACATCCTCATCTTCCTGTAACTCTCTACTAACTCAGCCTGGGGTGGATGAAGAAACAAATCAAAAAGATCTCAAGAGGTGGTGGGGACAAGGTGTAAATACTACAAAGTGATGGGACTGGGGTGTGAACAGATTGGGTGGGAATTCTGTGGGAACTCTTTTCCCTTTCTGACACTAATGCCAGGTCCCCTACTGAGAACTCATGCTGAATTTCACTGACTCCAAGTCTATTCTGCAGACTGAGCATCTAGGACACTATGTCATTCACACTTTACCATGAACTAATTTTCTACACCAATGGATTCCTTTGCATGTGTGCTTTAGACATGTGGGAATATGAGATTTCCATCATTTTGCGAAAAGGAACAGAGAATTTGAAGCACTAAGGATTTCTGGCCTGCTGAATTTCAGAGTCTTTGGTCAGTGAGGGCAACGTGGATCATGGCAAGGGCTGGGAAAGATATCATAGATCAGCATTGGCTATTCAAATTCTATTGACATAAGACTGAGAAAATAGGGCTCTCTTCTCTCTGGATTATATCATGAGCCCCTCTCTGGTAAGTCTCAAGGTTTGCCCCAGAAATCTGGAAACACAGGGACATGCTGGCATGCCCCTATGGTTCATATTTATAATATCAGTATTAGAGAGACTTAGGCAGGATGATTGAGGTGTAGTGTAGCCTGGTCTATATAGAGACTCTGTCTCAAAAAAAAAAAAAAAGTAAGTATGATACAAATGAATTTTCAAAGTGGCATGTTGAGGTTGGGTCTATTGATATGTATTGTAAAGCTAAATACTGGCCCCCAAGTTCTTTTTAAGGCCTCCAGGAGATCCTCACGCACACCAAGTAATGCTATGCAACTTTGTCCCCCAAGTTATCCCTGATTGGTCAATAAACCTAGCTGGGCAGAAAAGAGGCTTCGGGCTTGAGGTCTGAAGCAGAGACCATGAGGAGAAAAGAAAATGAAAAAAAGAGAAGACACCATGGAGTAAGAGATTATGAGAACTGGCCATGAGGGCTGGCTAGTAGGATGAGGAGCAGTCCAGGAACATGGCCAGTCATATCTCAGGGTTATCGGCAGGGAAGTAGACAAAATAGTTTAGAGGGTTGATATCTGTCTGGCTCTACTGCTGATAAGGCTTATTATAAATGCAAAGGTTTTGTGTCTTTTATCTGAAAACTGAATGATCAAAGGCGGGGTAGAAGCCCCCAATTAATATTAGCAACAGAGGCATCCTTGAACTTAAAGACTCTTGAACTTAAGAATTACATGATTCTGCAGAAGAGAAGAATCTACAATCTACTGCCAACCGACTACCAATAGTACACTGAAACTTAGGCATAGAAACCCTACCATCTTTTAAGGGTGAAGCTTCTAAAAAGAATGTACAAAAGTCCTGTGCTCCCTCACCACCACACTCAAAAGACATACTCCAGGGAATAATGCCAAGAAAGGTCAGCTGTGCTTTCCTGCTTGAAGCCCACAGCCCCTGGAGACCTGTCAGTCCCCAGTGATGTCTCTATTTAGTGCTGTCAGTGGTGACTGGGGAAGCACAGGCGACTGCTAATGACTTCTGCTAACTGGAGCACAGAGATGTCGAATGTAAGCTAGACATGCTCCCTTCGGGGAAAAGGACTCATAGCCTGACGTGGGAGAGCGAGAGGAAGCAGAGAGGACCAGGGGTGATCAGCATCGTCATTTCCATCATGTCGAATCCACTCTGTTCTTCTGCTCCCCGTGCGGCGAGCAGGAGGTGGAGGTCCGAGTTACCCTGTGCCATAATATTGTGCTTATTTTAATATTAAACAGTGCCACTGAAGCAAATATACAGGAACCTCACAGCCCCCAGATGAACTCAGGAGTGAGGGTGGGGGACCTGAAAGAAAAGAATGGTTCTAGTTCTTTGAGGAGAAAAACAGAACACCAGCTAGCTTCCTGTTCGATGCCAGGACCGTGAAGACCACACCGACGATCCCCAAACAAACCTTAAATGAGGAATCAATTCCCTGTGACCAGGATGGGAATCACACGTGATCCTAATAGAGCAAAGTCTCCTTAGAATTATCATGGGAGCCTGGCAAGGTGGGTGAGCATCTTTTGTTTTTCAACTCAATGTTACTGGGAGTTAACACAATCCCTGCTTCTGTGTAGCTACTATCCTCCCAGAAACCATCTGTCTCTGGGTTCTCTCACCTCCCTCTGTACCAGGCCGGCTTGCAGCAGTTTCAGAAGAGGGTTAATATAATTTGAGTGAAGATGGACCACTACACTGTGAGGAAAGATGAAACCTGTCTCTTATTGGCCTAGCAACAAGTTTCCATTGCCCTGGTGAAGCTTGTCTGTCAGCTGTCTGGGGTGTGTTCCCTTTTAAGTAATAACATGCAGGCGGCATCTCATCCTGCTGCCTGTCAGCCTGCAATCGCCTTTGCGCTGCACACTTCAGTGCGTCCAGCGAGGAGCCCTCACCCAGCCCCTTTATTAGGAGGCTGAGTGGTGCTCTGGTGGTGTTCTAACAAGGATCAGGCAGCAGGATTAAGCACTGTGACAAAGAGGATCTAATAGGCTCGAAAGTGGTGCATCTACCGACATGCTGGCTGGCTCCCAGACAGACTCACTTTGCTCACCCCTCAGTCGGGAGGTGTAGGCCACTGGGGAAGCCAGGCAGCACCATGATTAGCGGTGACCCTCTGACCGATGCTGCCATGAAGATCATCTATCACTCAGAGGCGTATTCTGCAATTGCAAATTGGATTTTCCATTTTATTACCTGCAAAAGGACCACATATGCTTCTTTCCCGGCCCCTAGCACAGCCAGCTTGGCTGTGCGGTGGTAATTGTGTAAACTCTAAATCATGCAATACAACCAATTCGCCTTGCTGCTTATAAACGTGATTGAATGCAATAGGCAACCGAGGCCCCATTAATAAGTGTGCTCATTTTCACTTATGGAAATTGCTTGTTTCCCGTAATCACACTGTGAAAATTCTTCCCGAGGACTCAAGATCCTGATGCGAATGGCCAGGAGCACCGTTTATCACATAGCAAGCGAGGGTGTAGCGGGGGAGGGTGTAGGGGAGAGCTGGGTAAATTTTTCATGTCATCAAAATGGCATTTCCTCCCTCCCCAATTTCACAATGATACCATGGAGAGCATTTAAATTAATGTACTTGGAAAGTCGGGTTCTCCCTCACTCATAAAAATCTAAGACCACAGTCTAACAAGGCTAACCTGAAAAAGCATGGCTGACTAGGTACTCCATCATTACGTTCCCACATCTGCCCAAGCCCAGGTAACTGCGCTCATGAAGGAACTCACGTGAGGTTATCAAGGCAGCTGGAAGATGCCCCCTGCTCTGCATTGAATTCCCACAAGGAAACTAACGACAAACAATGACAACACAAAACAAAAGCTTCATTTACGGCTGCTCCAGATACAGAGAATGTACATATAAGTCTCTGTAATTTTTATTACGGCATGGAACCCTGCTAATTACAGAAATGTGTGGTCATAGCTGGCTGACTATGAAAAGTTCCTCCATTTTCACTTCCCTCTTAACTGAATAAAAATTGATGAAGCTTATAAAATGATGCTTATGTGGTGACAGTAACAGTAAATATTTGCAAGAATAAACTCAGGGACTGGAACTGCCAGGTGATAAGATAACAGCAATACTGTTAATTGTGACTTAGTAGTTAAAAGAGACATTGGTACAGACTTGGCCTGCAGAGAAGCCTACTTACAAGTTTTTTTCTTTTTTAAAAAGTATCCAGTATACTTATGATCTTTCCACAAAAGGCAGAAGAAAAAAAAAATCTCCTAGTGTGTTTAATTGAATTTTATGTGTAAAATAGAAAGAAGAAAGGGATACTCACGGATATATTAACTCTGGTGTCCTCAACCAGAAGATATTAAGATGAGGTACCGATGCGGACCATCAGAAGAAAGGAGAACATATTTTTCCCTTTAAAGAACTTAGTGTTGTAGTAAGTGTGGCTAATTTTCATAATTTAAAAAAGATTAAAGATGAAGAGATGAAAGGACACTGAAAGACAATTTGCCAAAACAAATTCGGAATATGTAGTGCATGGTCACCGTTACAAAGGAGAGCCTCATATTGTCTTTAAGGCTTCTTCACACCCGTAGCCCTTACAGCTTCTGTTACACATGACGGTCTATCAGACCCTGAACGAATTGAGAATCTAGGTCTGAGGTTGCTTCTCTTTCTGCGCATCATCAGTGCAGTCAAAGCAAGGCAGGATGTCTCCTGACAGCTCTCCAATTTATTCTGCCGGGAATGCAAGGCCACACCATCATTCTGCCAATTGTCTGTTTAGCCTTTTTAGGGTGGGGACAATCTGTTTTGAAAATAGTCATTCTGTTCATTTAGGCATGCAATGCATGGATGCTTTATCGTGCATGCTAAAATAAACAGTTACTCTTCCCAGGGAGTCCAGGGAAAGAGCATAATTCAAATTGAAAAAGATTACAAAACAAAAACAAGACCCCCCCTGCCAAATAGATGCAACAAAAGCAGCCCCTGATTTATGTGCATGCTGGTACAAACAGGTCCAGAAGCCTTTTCCCAATAAAGAAAAATCACATTTTACATCATTTCCATCTCATGTGTTTCTTGGCCATTTTATATATTCGTGGCCCAGAGTAATATGGGACAGGAGGAGCTAGCTCTCACTCACTTGTAGATATGATTACCTAGCAACAGAGCAGAGAGCATCCCCAGTGTACACCCCCACAGTGGCTTTATTTTGCAAGTGGATATGGCCGTTAATAAATAATTCATGTTCTAAACCTGGCATTTGTTTAGGATCTCCCTATCTTTCTTCTAAACATGGGAGGCAGTACCATTTTTGCTTGCCAGATTTCTCTTGTGTTGTTCACATAATGTCAGATCGTATAGAATAAGGCTCAGTGATCCTGCATTCTGTTTAACACACACCATTCACTGACTCTGAGACTGGGCAAATCCTGTGCTCTGTGGAGCTTCAGTCCCCCCCCATCTGCCAAGGGAGAATAATCATCAGTGGATGGCATCGTGGATTCATGCCAAGGACTGTACATGAGTGGGCGCTGCAGAATAGAAAGCATCATAGGATTATGAAAATTGATTTTGTTATAATTTCAAGTGAAACCTACAGTGTGCATTTGGAGAACACGGACTTAAAGCAGGTGTGACACGTAAACCCTGCAAGCTGCCATCCTTCTTCTGGGGGAAGGTCCCTGATCACAAGAGTCTCAAAGGTCTGTGATCAAGAATATGGATAAGGGGTTGCATGCCTGTAATCTCAAGACCTTGGGCTACAAAGGGAGTTCCAGGGCCATCTGGGCTAGATAACAAGATCCCACCTCAAAATAAAGGAAGGCTACAATGCAGGTTAGAAACAATGATTGTATTCTGTTTCCTTGAAAACTGAGAGTTTGCTAATTGACAGTGGTCTGAGTCTTCATGACCCTACTTCCCACTAAATTCCCTTGTTTACAGGGTGACTGCAAAGGCTTCCTTTCATCCTCTTGAGAAACCAGAAATGCTAATACTGAGGAAATCTCAGGTGATGTGGAAACTGTGGTGGGGGCAGAGGTTATTTATTTGAGCAATTTAAACTAATAACAAAAAAATCCTATTTGAACAATAAGTATCTGCATCACCGCTCCAAATAGAATTGATACAGCTGACAACAGTCCATTTTCACTTCATCCATTTAACTTAAATACATAGGACTTTTCCCTTAACGATAGAAACGTTTCCAGCTAGCGTAACATCAGGCTAGCACACTACCTCAGATGCCCTCATTCCCTTACCAGTATAGGATGCATGATGGCATCATTTAACTGCTTCGTGACATAAGTAACAAGTTATTTGTTTTTCAATTTTCAGGATGTCCTCTACCCTTTACTTCTTAATAGCTACAACCATATCACCAAACAGAAGCAAGCTTGAGGAGGAACGATGCCTTGGGTTTGGTTGGCTGTGGTGAGAAAGGCCTGCTAGAACATGTCCATTCATACTAGGAAAAGAAACAGACAGCAAGACAGGAACTGGCCAGAGACCCACCTTCAGTGACCTCACGACCTCCAGCTTGACTTTACCTTACCAGCCTTCCAGAATTTTACAAAATAGTGCCACTGTTGGTGATAGACCATTCAAACCACCAGCCCATGGGGCACATTTAGATTTTCAACCCATATATATATCCTATCAGATGATATATACCCAAAGAACTATAATTATTTGAGGTGACTAGGGTTCTAGAAATGAACATTTTCTCTATTTTGCTGGTTGGAACACCAACCTGTACCTGCTCTCTGAAAGGCTATTAAAATGTTCACATGATGTGACTGAGGAATTTGCATGGTGTGGATATATGCAAAACTATTCTGAGAGATTTAGTATTATAAATATTCAATTTAAATATTGCTTGTGTTCTTCCTGAACAACTAGACACAGCTTAATATCTAATACTTCGTTAATAAATTATTAACTATTTATAGATGGCATAATATATAGTCACAGGACTTAAAATGTTTCCAAATAAAATTTAATGACATGGGCTAATGGTCATGGCATAATATTGAAGGCTGAAAATATAGGCTGTAAAACTCAGAAAACAATCTTAATTTCTATAAGACTATGTAACTATAGTAAGAAGAAAGCATTAAACATACTTAAGAACATATGTATATGGGGATGTCTCAATGGATCAATGGTTAAGAGCATTGACTGCTCTTTTAGAGATCCTGAGTTCAATTCCCAGCAATCACATGGTGGCTCACAACCATCTGTAATGGGATCCAATGCCCTCTTCTGGTATGTCTGAAGACAGCTACAGTATACTCATATAAACAAAATAAATTATATATGTATAAATGTATACATATATATATATGTGTGTGTATGTCTACAAATTGAGAAAAAAACATAACAATTAGCATTTAACAGGTTCCTTTTAAATGATGGTATCAGGAACACTATACATTTCTGATTTTTAGGTATACAAACACTGAGATTTGAGGATATGTCAGTGATGAGCATTTTCTCACATCCTTGGGGATACCTTTTCACTGTCCTGTCTCCCCATCCTCTCTCTCTTCTTTCCTCAGCATCTTTCCATGCTTCACAGGCCACTCTGGAACTCTTCAGTTCACGTGATCCTCCTTTCTCCTTTCTCAGTCACTCAGCCCTGCTGCTCCTGACACTATATCTGCCTTTTGACAATACATTTATTTTCATGGAGTTCAGTTTATCTATTTCCTCTTTTGGTGCCTATGTGTTTGAAAAACATATCCAAAGTAAATCATCAAAGTTAATGTCATGAAGCTTTTGCCTTGTGCTTTCCCTGTAAAGATTGATTGTTACTTGTAGGTGTACAGACTAGTTTTATGTCAGTTTAACACAAGCTAAAATCATCAGAGAGAAGTGGATCAAAATTAAGAAAATGCCTTCTTAAGATGGGGCTGTATAGGGTCATGAGTGCGGGAGAGCTAGCCCTGCCCTTCACCAGCTGTAGCACTTGAGAGAGCAGGCCCTACATCTTGCTTACAGCAGAACTAACCCTGGGGGCAGGAGAACTAGCCTGCCACTCATCTGCCATGAGCTGGCATGGGTACAGGGCTAACATCCTCCCTCCTCACCCCTTACCACCTGCTACAGTCAGGAGAGCAGGCCCCAGGGTCCTAAGAGTAGGTGAGACCTGTCCATTGATGGTTGCAGCACTTGGGAGAATAGGCCTTGCATCTTGTTTGTATAGCACAGTAGAAGTGGGCCCGAGTAGTGGTAATGGTGTAAGCATGCCCCAAAGTTGTGAGAGAGGGAGACCTGGGCCCACCACTCTTCTGCCATAAAGTGGTTTGAGCAGGGGGACATGCCCTTTGCTCTTTTGTTCCTCAACACCTGAGACAGTGGGGAGAGGTGACCCTGGGGTCATGAGAGTGGGTGAACTGGCCCTGCCCCCCTCTCTAGCTGTAGCACTTTGGAGATCTGGCCTTGCCTTTCACTTGGGAAGTACAGTAGGGCTGGCTCTGGAGGTGTTAGTGTGGGTGAGCTGGCACCAAGAGCAAGAGAACAGACCTGGCATGTTGCCAGTGGCAGCACTTGGTGGCCTAGCCTGGGCAGTGATGAAGACCTCACCCTGGTGATGCTGATAAGGGATAGATGGTACCCTGACCTGCTCAGTTACCACTCAG
The DNA here is from genome assembly GCA_019843815.1 of Montemys delectorum. Classification (NCBI taxonomy): domain Eukaryota; kingdom Metazoa; phylum Chordata; class Mammalia; order Rodentia; family Muridae; genus Montemys; species Montemys delectorum. The sequence continues at coordinate 11,260 of JADRCD010236183.1, forward strand.
GCCTATATCCAGAGCTAAGAGCTATCCTACCCCCATATCTGTATCATCTGGAAATGGTGGAGATGAAAGGGTAGGTCCTGCTGATTCAAAATTTCAGCATCCCCATAACAGGGCAGCAACAGGATAATTGGGAGGAGACCCAGTGAGGATCCAGTATATAATGTGTCACAGAAGCTAGAGATATTGAACCAGAGCAATGAGCAATAACTCATTGGAATGAACATTTGCAAGTAAAGATGTGTGGACAGAGGGGCATTGTCTTAGTTAGGGTTTTACTGCTGTGAGCAGACACCATGACCAAGGCAACTCTTATAAGGACAACATTTAATTGGGGCTGGCTTACAGGTTCAGAGGTTCAGTCCATTATGATCAAGGTGGGAACATGGCAGCATCTAGCAGGCATGGTTCAGGCAGAGCTGAGAGTTCTGCATCTTCATCTGAAGGCTGCTAACAGAAGACTAGCTCCCAGACAGCTAGGATGAGGATCTTAAAGCCCATGCCCAGTGACACAGCTACTCCAACAGGGCCACTCCTTCTAATAGTGCCACTCCCTGGGCAGAGCATAAGCAGATCATCACAGATATACTGTGGGACTCACTGACATATTACAGCTTTCATGATGAGATGCTTTTCTATGTTGTGTGTGTGTGTGTGTGTGTGTGTGTGTGTGTATGTGATTTTGTGGGACGGTTGTAAAAGTGAAGGGCAGATGTGAGAGGAAGGGGAGATGAGTGGGACTTGGCTATATGATGTGAAACTCACAAAGAATTAATAAACTTTTTTTTTTTTTGAAAAAAAAGATAGGGCTGTATAGAAGCCTGTAAGGCGTTTTCTCAATTAGTGATTGATGAGGGAGGGCCCAGCTCATTCTGGGTGATGTCATCCAGAACAAGGCTGGTGGTCCTCGTTCTATATCAAAATAAGCTGAGCAAGCCATGTTAAGCAAGCCAGTAAACAGCACCCATCAAGGCCTCTTCATCAGCTCCTGCCTCCATGTACCTGCCCTGTGTGAGTTCCTGTCCTGACTTTTTTTTTTTTAACAATAGATTCTGATGTGGAAGTGTAAACTGAATAAACCCATTCCTTCTGAAGTTGCTTTGGTCATGGTTTTTTTTTTTTTTTTTTTTTTTTTTTTGCAATAATAAAAACACTAAGACATAGGTTTTCTATTTTGATCTGATGTTTGCATGTATTGTTCAACTTCCTTGCATTTTGTGCATGCCTATACAATCGTCGCAGCCTCGTCTTTTGAGAGAGTGGTCTATCCTCCGTTAGATGGTCTTGGTATTTGTCTTTTGAGAGAGTGGCCTATCCTCCGTTAGATGGTCTTGGTATTTGAATTTTAAAAAAAAAATCTGTGAGGCAACATTTGTTTTTTCCTTTTTTGACAGGATCTATGTCTACAGAGAGATGGAATTTCAATGCTTTTTTTTCTTTTATTTTAAATCAAAAAAAAAAAAAAAAAAAAAAAGAGGTTGACTCCTGTTCAGAGCATCCAATGATGGTGAGGGAGAGCAGAGCCCTGTATACTGTGAGAAGTCCCAAGCATCCAGTGGTGAGGGATAACAGAGCCCTGTATACTGTGAGAAGTCCCAAGCATCCAGTGGTGAGGGATAACAGAGCCTTGTATACTGTGAGAAGTCCCAAGATTACAGCTACCACAGAAATCTTATGGCACTTCCTTAAAAAAGATCTGTACATACAATATAGCCAGGTACATACTCAAAGGAAATGAAGCCACTGCACAAAAAAAAGGCCTAAATGCCCACCCTTGCTGTGGCATTGGTCTCAATATACAAAGCTACAAAATCAGCCTAACTGCTGAATTGATAAAAACTACATACATCATAAACATATGATACACACAGAGAGTAGTACTGAGCCCTAAAGAATGAAATCCTGTCATTTGTTGGAAAATGAATGAAACTGTAGGTTACTTCAGTAAAGGAAATAAATGAGACACAGAAAAGCAAGTATTGTACATTCTGTCTCGTGTGTGTGTTTGTGTGTGTATGTGTGTGTGTGTTCCACATGTGTGCTGGGGTGGGGTAACAAATAAAAACAGAAAGACTCTCAGAGGAGAAGGTACATGGCAGGAAGAGAGGGAACAGAGAAGGCAAGCAAGGGTCACAGGAAGAGTGAGGGTGGTCCAAACACAACCTACACATATACGGGAATGCCACAGTAAAATCATTTACTTGAATAATTAACGAATTAATAATATGACTAAACCCATTGGACCATGCAATGAGTTTACATGAGGTTTCTTTACCCCGCTGTTCTGTATCTGGGTTTATTTTTGCAGTGGGGCTAGAAACCAGGGCCTTGCTCACACTAGCCAAGAGCTGAGCCCGGGGCACAGTCACAGACCTTCTTTTTTGGCTTTAATTACTAGAACTATGTACATGTCTTAAGTCCATGAAGTATGAGTCATCTAGATTTATTCTTTTTCAACAGTGTTTTGACCATTTCGGGCCCACTGGCATTTCATGTGAATTTCAGAGTTTTATTTCTATGAAAGGTATTGCTGAGACTGGACAGGGATTGGAGTAAAACCATGAACAGCTTCCAGGAACATGACACACATTTATTAACAGGGCATAATATTGACTATATACCAGGCTACATTCATATATGGAAACATGGTCACTTATTCAACAGTCACAACACACAATGATACGGTGATTTTTATGTACTCTATAAAACATCCACTGCACATGTATATAAAACAATGTTTCTGTTTTTTTAAATGACTCATACCTTATGTAATTGTAGATTGAATGGAATATTACCTTTAAAATAATGCAATTTCATCAGGGGACTCTCACTTCTGAAAAACAGCATACAAAGATGTTGGACTTAGAAATATCTCAGGCAATTTTCCATTAACAGGGAAAGGCAAGGAGACATAGGTTTGAATCTAGGGGAGGCAAGACAGAGAAGTCTTCCAGGGCAGACATAGATGGTAAATACAGGACTGCATGTTCCAGAAGTCTAGAACTCTTGGGTGCTGGGGTATTGTACCTTAATTCCATCTATCTCTCTCATAGAATCCTCTATACTACCAGAGAGATGGTGTTACTCATGCTCGGGAGTGATTATAAGCCTCTGAGAGACCCTAGATGTATGTGCGGCGATTTTGAACATTCCTTTCTTGTGGAAGGCTGGATCGACTTTCTCAGGGGTCAGACCTGACTAGCAGAACCCAGAAGACTTCCAGGTATCTACGGCCAGACTCTGCTTTGATATGCAGCCTTCTGCACAGACCTATACTAACTACCACATTACTTCAAGGCCAAAATCCAGAACTGTGTACAATAGCAGAATCTTTACAAGGGGTAGGGAGGGCACGGCGGGTATCAAATTTAATTTCCAGAACATGTAAAAAGGGGAAATAATTTACTAGATAGCATCAGAGAGATAAAATGCCAAACAAATATAGACTAACATGACAGACTTGGATATGATCCCTTAATCTGAGCTATAATCATCTCAATAACGTTCCCAATGGCAAAAGCATATTTTCTCCCCGTCTGACCTCATAAACACTTTCTTAGGAAAAAGTATGCTTCGGCCAATAGGGAAGCCTGAACTCCGGCTGTCACTGTAATGCGGCACGTGGCACTTTCTCATAAGGAAGCAGAGAATGAAATTAACTTTATTTTTTATTTATATATAAATACCCTTGAATCCAGTTTTATTAAAGGTTAAGTCAGGGATCAACCAACTACACAGAACCTAAACTTAAGTTATATGTAAAAAAGGCTTGTTTCGGCTTTGCTCCCCGCTCAGGAGCTTATAATTTTATTACCTTGGTGCTGTGTGTTATATTCTCTGCAGAGACTGTGGACGATAAGGGTGTGGACACTGTGTCACATAAAATATGTACTAGGATAATTAACAGTGCTGAATGACACAATCACTGAGTCTACAGGTATCACTGATAATTTTAACTTAATTTTTTAATGAATTCCAAAATTATGAACGTTTTTAGGCTATGTATTAACAAGCCGTGTTCATGAGTGTCAATTAAACTTATTTTCAACTTATTAGCATTAACAATATTTCTTAAAAAGGCAGCAATGATGTGTTGTTATATACCACATGGGAACAAATACACAAGTACACAATTACATCCTGCTTCTAACCATAATGAAAGCAAAAGCTATACACTATAGCAGAGTACACCCTAGGGGATGGAGAGAGTGGAGCTAGAGGCTTTTCTCATGGAGACCATGGTATCCTTTTGTTTCCTGAGCGACAAAAGGCAGTTGTTGTTGTTGTTGTTGTTGTTGTTGTTGTTGTTGCTATTATTATTATTACTATTGTTATTATTATGCAAACCTAATTATTATGGTTTGGCTATGGAACTCTGCAGACAGGCTTATGGGATGAACACCATTATTATTATTATTATTATTATTATTATTATTATTATTATTATGCAAACCTAATTATTATGGTTTGGCTATGGGACTCTGCAGACAGGCTTATGGGATGGACACCCGGCCTCCAGCTGCAGAAGGCTTGGATACTTTAGAATGTGGGGCTGAGCTAAGGAAGCAGGTCACAGGAGTAGGGAGATATGCTTTTGGGGGTTACAACAATATCCCTAATCTCCCACCCATTATACACTCTACCCTCTCTGCCCTGCCCTGCCCACCATGATATTATGTCCAATCACATGGAACCAAAATGTAGGTGTGTGTAGGAGTGCACGTGTGTGTGTGTGTGTGTGTGTGTGTGTGTGTGTGTGTGTTGGGGACAGGACAATAAACCCTTAGCAGCTGTGAGCCGAAGTAAGTACGTCTTCTTATAAGTTACTCTAACGGGTATTTTGGTTACAGTATAAAAGTTACTAACACACTCACAGAAACAAACATTTTCTTATTCTTGACTGTTGATGCATATTCCAGCAGAGGACAGGGGTGTCCACTAATACAGTCTAAATCTTCGAACAGTGCAGCATAAGAAATATGAATGCAAAGTGAGAAAATAGTCTACCACACCTTTTACGGATTTACTTTGATAATTTATGAATCCGAACATAAAAAGCATTGCTATAAATAGCCCAGTGAAAATGGAGTTCTACCACACTTTTGGATGTGGGTGAGGATGATTACACCATTACATCATGAATCTTGTTTCCAAGTATTTTTGGAATGCCAACTGCTTCAGGTTAAAAATATGAAATACTGTCACAGTAACAATTAACAAAAAAAGAAAGTACTATCATACTCTACTCAAGAAGAAAACAATCAACAATTACAAAACCATTTTCACCATGTGAAGGTGTCTTGGAAACTCAGTTTATGTACAGGTAAAAATAACCCTAAGCTTGAATGAGTCTAACTCTGGCTTAGTTCCAAGTATTAGCACTTATAATCCACTTTTCTGGTTGCAACTGGTTTCCAGAGCCTTGCCAGCCCCCAAATCCCAGCTGGCTACTAGGACTTTCCAATCACCCTGACATTCTGACCATCACCAATCTAATACTGGCACTAGAAAAGAGAATTTTTATCCCTGTATTATCTCCCTACATCACCAGCTGTAGCTATTGACCCTGTCTTCTCTTAGCTTAGTTTCATATCCCCCCCCTCTCCCTCTCTCTCTCTCTCTCTCTGTGTGTGTGTGTGTGTGTGTGTGTGTGTGTGTGTGTGTGTGTGTGTGTAGGTTATAGGTGGGTGGTCACAGTTGCTATGTTCTCGACTATAATGGACAAGTCATTTCTAGAAGACAGCACTATATATGGTACTCCTGCCATCCTCTGACTCTCACATCTTTCCCACTCCCTCCTCAGGGATGTTCCCCGGGCCTCTGAGTGGGTGATTAAAGATGTCTCATTTAGAGTTGAGCACCCATCATCAGTTCCTTACCCTCTGCACTTTGACAGGATATGAATCTTTGCTTTGTCCAAAATAACGGCTTCAAGCAGTGAACCAATTATTCTCTGTGACATCTTATATGTTATTCCTATTTAGTTAACATTGAGAATATAGAAAGCTAAAGAAACTTTTTTTTGTTTAGTTTGATGCTACAAACTGTGAAGGAAGGAAGAACACTCAAGGGCCAAGTCTCCTACTTGATATCATTAGAACAGCCAATGGAAAAGCCCGAGGTTCACAAAGCTATACTCCACAAAATGGTCAGGGTTGTGGCTAAAATTTTCAACAACTGTTCCTTAAAATACAGTGCCACTCATAATTATTAAAGAGAAAATCCAACAAACCACTTTCAAAATAATTTTCCATCAATGTAACATGGTATTTGAGTGCACTGTCTAAGGTCACATCAGTCTTTCCTGCTCTTGAACCCTATCTCCTCAATTTCCTGATCAAGCTTAACTCCTTCATTTTTGCCTCTTCAGATGGCAACCTGCACTGCACTTCCCCACAGAAGGCTGGGTGCTTCACTTTCCTAATACTCATTACATTTCACAACTCGTTCATCTCGTCCTGATGGTTTTTATGACAACTTAACACAAGCTAGAGTCCTCTGAAAGGAGAGAAACTCAGTTGGGACAATCCCTCCATAAGATCTGGTACTAATCACTAATTTTCTTAATTAGTGATTCATGAGGGAAGGCCTAGCCCTTGTGGGTGGGGCTATTCCTGGGCTGGTAGTCCTGGGTTCTAGAAAGCAGGCCGAGCAAGCCATGGAGAGCAAGTCAGTAAGCAGCACTACACCATGGCCTCTGCATCAGGTCCTGCCTCTGGGTTCCTGCCCTGCTTGAGTTCCAGTTCTAGCTTCCTTAAATGATGAACTACAATGTGGCAGTGTAAGCCACATAAACTGTGTCCTCCCCAAATTTCTTTTTGGTTATGGTGTTTCATTGTAGCAACAGAAACCCTAACTAAAACACTCGCTCTTTGTCTGTTTCTCTAGCTCTATCATGTTTCCAGGGCACAGAGAATGCAGAGGTCTTATTCAAGACAATGCCTGGCACCATTTCAAGCATCTCTCCCCAGAAAACTCTCTAAGGCTTGCATAGAAAGGTCTGTGTGTGCACCCCAGGGGTGTATCCACACCCAAATGTGTCCTCTATAGTATCTCTTACTGAGCAGGCAAAAAGCACAAAGATGCTTGCTTTAATTAACTATAACTCAAGACTGAGGAGGCATTAAAGAGCCAGAGTCCAACCCAGACATGTTCTACATATAAGCTTAGAGCTCAAAAGAAGCTGCACAGGGTGCTTTACAGGTAAGAAAATAAGGCTAAGGAAAGGCTTCCTTAAGCTGAAAAGTCCCAGGAGCCAGCAAGGAGTAGAGCTGGAATTCAAACCAATGCCTGGGTTAGAGACTGGGCAGGGTCAACATTAGAAAGACCCTGCTGGTTTTTCTGCTCCACCTTCTGTTCACCCTATTCCTGCCTATCAATCTCCCCACCACTTCATTTTGAAATAAGCATGTCCATGGCCGATCCTCTTTGATATGTTGCCTGGCCAGTCTGACTGAAAAAGGCAAAACCACGGTTGGGACATAAAGCATACACTCTCCTGTGAGGCATTCTGAGTAGTCATTGAACACAGTATTCCAGAAACCCCCTATACATACTGATAAGGAGAAAGCCAATATCAAATAGAAATAATACACAGTTACCCATCACTCTAGAGAATGTATTATACAGATGATCTATGAATACTTCAAAAGACAACACAATGTCAAAAGTGTGGTTAGGAAATAAATGCCCAAGGACTCATTTAATAGTTGCTTCTGGGTACGTAGAAAGCTCTCTGCTCTAGTTCTTGCTAAACATGTCCTTATGCATTCAAGTTTTTCTCATATTAAGTCAACCTCTCGGGAATGAACTCTTTTACACACTTAATAATTATAGCCCCCTTTTGTACATGAACACAGGTAGCAGATATGTCCAGTCAACATAAACCTTCCTCTGGTGATTGAACAGGTTTTATTGTTCGGGGTGTGTGTGTATGTGTGTGTGTGTGTGTGTGTGTGTGTATGAACACAACCCATGAACACAACCAAGTCTCACTTTGTAACCCAGGCTGGCCTAGTACTTGCTGGGTTGCCAAGACTGGCCTCCAGCTCACGATCTTTCTGCTTTGTTTGTTGTTGTTGTTATCTCACAAGCCTCTGCACTTATTAGTCTGCTCGGGATGCAGTAACAAAGAGCCACAGACTCCAAGCCTTAGTGTTAGTAAGCTTTCCATTGCCATGACCGAAAATACCTGATGGAAATAACAGGGGAGGGAGGCTTTATTTTGGCTGACAGCTTCTGTCTTGGCACAATGTACTTAAGCAAAACATCAAGGCGGCAGACGCAAGTAGCAAAGGAAAGCGTATCAGTTCATGGCTGACCAGGAAGGACAGAGCCAGACAGGAAGTGGCCAGGGGCAAGATACCCGCCCCACAAGAACCCACCTTAGGGTCCAACTCACTCCAGCTAGGTTTAACCTCCCTAAGTTTTAGAACCTTCTCAATAGCTCCACCATCTGGGGACCAATAATCAAAACACAGGAGAATATCATACATTCAAACCATCACAGCTTAAAAGAAAAAAAAAAAAAAAAGGTCCTTTTTTTTTTTTTTTCAGAGCTAGAGACTTAAAGTCCAAATTCAAGATTATTTTCCCCCATCTCTCCTTGGCTTGGGCCTTGCTGCCTCCAGCACTTGGGTTGGCTGGGGCTCCCTCTATCCAAGCTGATTCCTGCTGTCTCCATAGAGCTATATCTCCTTTCTATAAGGAACTAGTTACTCGGGATAAAGGCCTAACACCAAAAGACTAGTTAAGTTAATTGAATTCTCCCTTCACTCTGTCCCCAAGGATAGTCCCATTCAGAGGTTCTAGGGATGACAACATGGACATATGAAGGAAAGTCGCAATCACCCCACAACAGCTTGTCCAGTGTCCCTGCTGCAGAGCTAGAAAGGCTGTTCTAAATATCACCTTCAGTTTACTCAAGACACTTAAACATTCATAAACACTGATTTCGCATGCTTGAAAACAAAACCATAAGATAGAGAAACCATCCCTAAGGGACCGATGGTGTAGTAATGTAACCCACAGGCTTGAACAGTTAACAGGGAGGGCCAGCTGGAGGAGTGATATTTATAGACATCTAAGTGAACAAGGTGGAGATTCCAGGAAAAGGGAGAAAGTCTCCAGAGACTCAAACCAAGGACTCTAAGGAAAAGAGATGAGCATGGGAGGACGGCGTAGAGAGCAGAGGGAAGCAGATCATTAGGAGCTTCGCGAGCTTTGTAAAGAAGCTCTGCTTTTCCTGCGCATGCTATGAAGCAGAGGAAGGACTACTTCTGCAAAGCCAAGGAGCTCAATTTCTCCTTCCAGTGCGCTCTGGTCACTCTATAGAGAGGAAGAGCATCACAAGGCTTATTTGGACGTGGCCATGAACCCTGGCGGAGAATTAGTGATTTGTTAAGCATGATGGTGAATGGAAATATCAATAGTTCTTTATGACCTAGACCACATCCAAGGTACGTACTTTAATGTTAGTAGGTTCATACACTTGCACACCAACGCCCTTTTCTGGGTAGCTGAGTAAAGAGAAGAAGGCACTCACTGTGCCAATAGAAAAAGAGAATTCTGGTACTTCTTCCTATCTGTGCATCTCCACTCAACCCTCCAATGACTGTTTGCTAACAGCATGACGATGGTCACTTATTATTATCATTATTTTTTGTCTCTGTATTTCAGATGCTTCATCTGCAAGATGGCTGTGATCAGTGTCAACCTCAACCCTTTATACGCAAAGCTTGTCGATAATACGGTAATTGAAGACCTGTGGCAGGAGGGTGTGCTGATCTGTACTTCTCTACAGTAGCTCCCACTGCTGAACTACTAGGCTTCCAGAAACCTTTAAGGAAAGCCTCAGAGAGAGGGGCAGAGAGGTACAAGCTCAGGTACACTGGCCTTGATAAGGAACATCAAAGTGGAAAGATCCCCCTGGCAGTACAATTTATAGTCTAGAATACTATGCAAGAGGAACATCTAGGCTGCGGGTGCAGTGTTTGTGCTAAGTGGATCTATATAATGAATACCACAAACAATCGACTTTGAAAGAGGAAGGGCTTATTTGACGTTTCAGTTTTGTTTCTGGATTTGGTGAAAACAGCACAAAATAGAAGAAGAATGAAGAGCAAAATGCTTGCCTCGTAGTCAGGAGGGGGAGAAGTACAAGAAGAGTCCCCTTCCAGTGCAGCTCCTGATGACCTAAACACCTCCTGCCATGAAGCCTCCTCTCCAGGGTTTTCCCACCTCTCAGGAGTGTTGTTCTAGGGCCAGTATCTATAATGCCTGAGTACTTGTAAAACATTTATGATCCAAACTACAGCACAGTTAGAACCCACGATTAATAAAATTTAAATTTAGGCTAGGTGGCACACATTTAGAATTCCAACACTCGGGGACTGAGGCAAGAGGACTGTAAATTCTAGGATACGTTTGGTATACCGGTGATTTGATCATCACCCAAAAGATTAAAAAGAAATTTTAACAAATCAAAAGTATAGTTAAGTACTTTTAAGACACAGATCTTAACCTCCCCCCTCCTCTTTTCCAAACCCAATCATCCCTGACTCTGTAGCCTCCCCTTTCCTCTCTGCCCCCATCTCTAGATCACACAGATCTTCCCTTATAAACTTTCTTGCTCACAATCAATGCTTCATCCAGCCCGTAACTGCTCCGGGCATTCAAATCCAGTCTCCCAGTCTCACCTCTGTGTAGCAGGCCACAGCCTTGGCAGCCCCTCCTCTCTGCCTCCATCTCCAGCTGATCACACAGAACTTCTCCAGCCTTCTTCCCCGTCCACGGTGTTTTCCCAGCCCCCAGCTCCAGCATTCCCTGGGTACCAGCCAGCCAAGTCAGCCAGAGAAGCAGGCCAGTGAAGCAGATAGTCAAGCTTCAGATTTTCATTCTCCCCCCGCTCCTCCACCCCCAGGACCCCATGCTTATCCCCAGGTCTATATCAGACTACCTGTTGTGGCCTCTCCCCACTCTCTGCCCCCATCCCTAGGGGACGAGGCTGCAGGCCTAGAAATAGATGGCCAACAGAAAATGAGCTCAACGCCATCTTTGGAGGTTCCTTGTCTCATAATGTCATGCTAGGGTTTTTTTTTTTTTTTTTTTGATTGTTTTCATTTTTTAAATTCATCTTTTCAAAATGTATATATACATACACATATGTATATATTTCTCTGTTTCACCTTCAGGCCCTTTGTGTATATATTATGGCTCTTAGTTTAGTGTTTTTATAAAATACTGAGAGTACGAACCAGTGGTTCTCTGTGTCTATATCCGGCTCTTGTGCATTTTCTTGGGCTCCTTTCCTTCTATTTATTAGTTTTGTACTAATTTGTTGGGTTTATGTTCTATCTTATTTTATTTTATTTTGTTTTCTTATTATTCTGTAGATGCCTGCTTGCTTTCTAAAGAGAGGAAGCGGGTGGATCTAGATGAGAGTGGAGGTATGTAGAAATTTGGAGGAGAGGAGGGAGCGTGAGCCATAATCAGGATATTGATAAGATATCTATAAGAGAATGAACTTTATTTTCAGCAAAACGAATTTTAAAAAGACACGGGCCTATATAATAATTATTGGAAGGGAAAATAATAAGAATTCATGACAACAGAAGATAAAGGGGATCAAGGTGTCTAAAAACCGCATATTTTAAACACTTACAGCATTACTAAATTTATCTAAGCAACAATATATGAGACACTTGTTAGAGTATCTTAGCCTGAGGGAGCACAGTGCATGAAAAATCAACTTCCTTACTCTTGCTAGAATGTTTACCTGTGGGAAACACTTTGGAGGGCCAGAAAGAAAGGCGTGCGGTCAGACATAAAGCCTAAATATCTGAAGTATAAAAGATCCACTATTGCTTCTTCATTCCTCAGATAAAATATTTCTTCAAAAGTAACGCTGTCACTTAAAATCCTTAACCTGTGTGGACTTCTGTGAAAAATGTGCCCTTTGAAAAGAAGAGGCTTTATCTTTAGGGGGATGCCAGGCTGGCCACAAATTACACACTGAAGAACAAAGAGATCCTCACTACAGTTCCACGCAGCTTTCATGGGTGAGCCTGGCTGGCAGTTTTCAGACACTTGCTTATTTATTTATTTATTTATTTATTTATTTATTTAGAGTTTCTTTTCTTTTTTTTTTTATTAGATATTTTCTTTATTTACATGTAAGTTTCTCCTTTCCCAGTTTCCCCTCCAAAAAACAAACAAACAAAAACAACAAGAACAAACCCCTGTTGCCTCCCCCCTTCCCATGCCTGCCACCCCACCCTCTCCCACTTATTGGCCCTTTTCAGATGCTTCTTAATGATGAATAGTAATACTAGGCTCATACTTGGAGACATCATACAATGATTCTCCATTCACTGATATTAAAGGCCTATAAAGAAACAAAGTTAACCCCATACCATATTTTACCATTCAAGTTAAAGTTCTTCTTTGTGATAACTGAAGTCAAAGGAGAATGAGATGTTCAAGAGACCCTGGCAGGCGTCAGGCTTAAGGCGAGACAGTCAAGGGATAGGCCAGCTAGAAGATTAAACTCACAAGGGCAGAGGACAACATAACCAGGAGCAGAGGATCAAAACCAGCTGACTTCAGTTGCAGTGTGTGTGTGTGTGTGTGTGTGTGTGTGTGTGTGTGTGTATGTGTGTGTGTGTGTGTGTTTAAATAAGGTTTATACTAATAAAACCTTTAGGAGGTGGAATCAAATGGAATGATGAATTTTCTATATCCTTCTTCAGTTAAGAAAGGAGAAATGTGAGATCCATAATCAGTCATTGAGAGGAATAAATAAAGTGTCACTTGCCCCTTACCACAAACTATAATGATCACCGGTTGGGTGAAAAGCAATTTAGAACAGAATGAGGGAAAATCACTGGTTGTATCATCTAGCTCCTTGGTATCTGAACATGATATAAACTGTAGTAAGAGTCATGATGGCTTCTCAGAGAAGTCTTGGTATGAAAAACAATGCATTCTTAGAGAAGGAGGTCACAGAACAGAAAGGGTGCATAGGGGTCGCATAGGGGCCCCACAGTAGAACGCCAAGACTCTCCATTCTGCTACTAGTCCCAATGCAGAGAAAGTATAAAAAGTGACAGGATTGTTGCTTAAGCAACTATGTCATCTGAATGAAAACTGGAGCTAGTAAATATCATGGGAGCAATAAAAACTAATGAAATACAGCCTTAGGCAACAGCATGAGCAATCACGAGTCATAATGCCAAACGAGAGAAGACAGATCGCAGGCTAGATGACTTGGTTTCATATGAAATCCAAAACTAGCAAAGCCAAAGAATAATACTAAAGGATTAGGTAGAAATGACACATGTGCAGAGAGGAAGTCTTTTCCAATGATTGTGAGAGGACCGTAAGGCATTTTGGAGGTTCTGAAGGTAGCCTATTTGTTGACCTGTGTCATTATTGCTTTATTCTTCACATGGCAATAATTCCTTATAGGCACACTGTGGGTGTGTGTGTGTATGTGTGTGTGTGTGTGCGCTCATAAGGACAAAAGTGGAAGAGAGAATACATGAACAGACATTATGACTATATAGATGAGAATAAATATCTATGGTCACCTGAGTTAAAAGTACAAGTATCAAGAAGTGGACAGATCAAGAGAGCTTTTGATATTGCTTTAGCAAAATCAACAGAGACACAAGAGTTTTATACCCAGACAAATTGTCTCTTAAAAAAAAAAAAGAAAAGAAAAAAGAGCAAACATTCTCCAATG
>JADRCD010236184.1:0-20357 GCA_019843815.1 Montemys delectorum
CTATCTAAAAAAAAAATAGATAGTCATTTTAATTGAATGGCCAAGAGAGAAAACTAAACATGACTGTCTGTAAACACTGTCCACTAGATTTGTGGAAATAAAACATTTGGCTGCTTAAGACTTTCTTATTCCCCACTGTGAACTCTGTAGGTGCAAAGTACCCATCCAGGGGTTATTCTCTTTACTAATCACTGTAGCAGGGAATTTGAACTGATTAATGACACATTCTCACAATCAAATACTAGAATATTCTTGCTTCAAGTCAAAACTGTGGTATAATATGACATAGCTCAGTTGCTGAGCTTGTAGGAACATTAACTTCTCATTTAATCTAATGCTAAATTAACTTTTATAAATTTAAATACTGTACTCTTGGAACTAGTCACCTCTGTGTCTTGTTAGCATTTTATGGCTGCCATACATTTCACAGATGGCTCAAAAGGATGAAACACTCCCTCTTTGCTTTACAGATGAGAATCCAAATTTGTGTTGTGTATCTCCCCATTTCACGACAACTGAAAGCCATTATTTCCTTAGCAGGAAAAAAATAATAATAACAATGAGAAATAGTAAGGGTCCTGACATCTTGTGGTTCTGTATGCTTAGCATGTAAAGCAGCATGAAAGGCTACAAATTATTGTTATCGTGTCTAATGATACTGCAAGGCTTAATTACTGTCATTGATGTGAGCCTTTAATGCCAGATCGTTTTCCCTTTGTCTGTTCTCATTCCACTTGAAATCTAAATAATATTGTCCTTTACCCTTTGGCCTCGGTCCTTTATTTTTGTTTAAAAGAAAAAAAAGAGAAGGACCTACTTCACAAACCAGATCTGGAGGAATTAACTAAATCCAACCTAATCCTCTCAAACAGCCAAGAACAACATCGAGGAAGTTTCCTCTAAATTAATACAATGCTAAAAAAAAATAAAAATAAAAAACCACTCTTGATTCTCATTAGCATGCTACTTTATCAAGTACTGGTGCATCCTTATCAAGACAAATATTATGATCATGGCATGGGTGGGTGAAACCATCTTAGTCTTTCCTATGTGTGCAGCTGTGTATCATCTTCATAATTCTGAAACTTTCTCAGCATTTATTTAGAAATTCTACAGTACAAGTCTGGAAGACTCAACTGTGACTCAGAAAGAGAAAATAATTTTACATTTCAGATATATTCACCAAAACTGGACTTTAGGCTGAGGATAGTCTATTACACCTAACTCCTGTGCAAATGAGCACATCCTTTCTGGCGTTACTAGTAATTTGTTATGTTGGTCTCTAGTATTAGCTTATTACATCTGTTTGTAGTGCTAATCTAGGATTTTTATTATAATGTGTCATAAATAACTATAAAATCAAAGCAATAATAAGGTTCTCCAGTTTCTAGAACATAGAATAAAAAAACTGAGTCAAACACAAAATGAACTATTTACCTCATAAAATTTAAATTCATTACATAAGATTTATATTTTACATGATTGCTTTGCTAGAGCTGAGCAGTATGTTTTAAACAAAACATTGATCCAATAGCAAGATGGACTATTCAGAGAATGTACAGTAAAATGAACTTTTAAGTATCTTTTCCAAATTCTTTACAATGAGTGTATTGTCTCTCATATTGATATGTGTGTGTGTGTGTGTGTGTGAGAGAGAGAGAGAGAGAGAGAGAGAGAGAGAGAGAGAGAGAGAGAGAGAGAGAGTTGTACTCTCAGAAAGAACCCCCTGCATGTATGTATTACTAGATGATGGCATATTAGCTTTGATTTTAGCATAATGCAGTAATTCTGTTACTGTTTACTTTATTCAAACCAAAGTGAACACTGCTATAAAACATTTCCTTGAGGAGATTTTGGGCTTGTTGTGGCTTGCCCACCTCACTCTGATATCAGTTTGCCTCTCCTTTCTCTCCAGCCTAGTACAATTACTGTGTTATACCGTACAACTTCTGGGTTAATAACTAAAAGTCTGAACTGATCCAAAGCTCAAGCCATTTTCAAATCACTGCAGAGAGTAAAGTTTTGAAATCACATATTACATATTTCACTGTAATTCCACATGAATACCATAACAGATGTATATGTTATCACATTAATTTTAAAGTATATTCACTTAGCATTAGTTATATTGCCCTAAAAAATAAATAAATAAATTCAAATTTTTTTTAGTCGCATCTAAAATTTTAATTTAGTTTATCTATTCCACAACACCATACACTAATGTTATAGCAACTAAAAAGGAAAGCATTCAAAGTAAAATTTCACAATATATGAATGGGAACAGAAATTTAAACATAAATTCCAAAGAAAACAATCATGATAATACTTTATATTAAAAATACTATTTCCTCTAAACTCCCTGGGGCTTCCAGTCTCTTGAGGACAGGGTGGTGGAGGGAATAAAATATGGAGTGTAAAAAAAATACATTAAAAAACAAAAACCAAAGCAAAACAAAATGCCATTTCCTGTACCTAGTTAGTATTCCTGAGGCACTCCATATATTTCTGTAATGCTTTTGTACTCTAGGTGTACCGAACTCAAAAATTGTAAGCCATGATTAGGAGTTCTCAGTGAGCTGCATAGTAGCTTTCATATTCAAGGGTGGTTTCCCTTATTGGGGGTTAACTGGACGTCTGAAAATGCCTGGATTTGTCACAGGACAGATACTGAGGACTTGTTCTTTTTTTTTTTTTTTTTTTTTTTTTTGTGTGTGTGTGTGTGTGTGTGTGTGTGTGTTGCAAGTAGTATAATATTTATTACTATTGTACCATAGTTACCCTGGGCTCATGCTGCAGTATAAACTGAACCGTGTGTGTAACCACAGAGGAAATGGCCCAGGTATCTTTTGGCAACAGCTGGACCATAGTATTCCATTCATTCCAGATCTTGTACGCAGAAGATTGAGGACCAGCTTAGAGGAAAGGTTCTTTCTTTCCACCTTATAGCCCCCAGGAATTAAAACTCCTGTATCAAGTTTTATAATCAGCAAGCACCTTAACGTGCTTGTCCCTGGATTATCTTATATAAACATCTATTAAACCTAAAAACAAAAACTCAAGCACAAGTGACTGCACCAAAATATTCTCCTATGAGTCTTTCTAGTACAAATCTATCCTAATAAAACAGATTAGTTCTAGGATAGAATTTACCTTAAAAGTGACCTTTATAAATGAGCATGTACCTGAGAAAATGGGAATTACTCTGTCACAAAAGCAGTCTGACCAAAAGAAATTACCATTTTTCTGTTGAGGAAAATATGAATTCCATTTCAATTTACTTTGATTTTGTATTTTAAAATATCATCATATCTTTATGCCTGAACATTAATAACAGTACATGTATAACAGTGTGCTTAAGATTAGCCATGTATTGTGCCTACCACTATAGTCCTGGAAATTGTATCTCCAATGTTCAAATCCTGAATGATTCAAACCCTTAGTGAAAAATCAATAAAGCTTAAAATCACAAAAGCCTACCATCTCTAAACTCAATCGTAAAATATTAAACCCTAGAATGCTGAAATTCTGAATATCAAAATCTCTATAGTAACAAATCTCTCCACTGAGTGAGGGAAGCAGAGCAAATTCAGGGATGGGGGTCAGCTCAGCTGCTAAGGTGTTTGTTATGTAAATACAGAAATAGAGGTCCTGTTTCATTAATCCATTTGAATATCAGATGGGTGTGGCTGCCCACGTGTAACACTGGTGCTCAGGATCCATGGGCAAGCTGCCCAGATGAACTAAATTTTGGGAACTGATGAGAAAGGTGCTGGACTACAGCCTGTCCACACACCTGCACATATCTACAACCCACACACAGGGATACAACATACACATACACACAGGAAAATATTCTGGAGGAGGGGTATGTTTTTGAGGCACCTGTATCAAATGAGACTCACATAGAAAGCTGGTCATGCATTGTTATGGTTATGTCAGTGAGTATGGTCCCAGAGAAGTCTGGTGTAGAAATCTGAATAATCTGGGTCAGGAGAGCCCACCACTAACCAGATCATTAACAGCTCCCATGCCTTAAAAGAAAAAGTGCAACAGTTCACACAGTGCAAGACTCCAAGCTGTAATCCATGGACATGAATGCCAGGCAGAGCTCAGGGACTGACTCCACACACATTCCTACCTTTGCATAGCTCATACTATCTTATTTTCAAAGTAAGTTTTCCTTACTTTGAGTAGTTTTCTTTGGCTCATTATTTCTCTCTGCTGTTTTAAATTGTCAGTGCTATTTCATCATAGCTCATCATGCTATGAATTTCTCCATCTTTCATCGCCAGTACTAGAAGTCTATTCTGAAAAGACTTCAGAGGATTCTAACTTGTCCTACAATTTTTGTACATTTGAAAACTCATCCCAAGTGTGGACTTTGAGCAAACACAGAGCCCGTACATAAAAACACTGTCGCCTTGATCATGGCAGACATGTTCCTTCTAAACCTACACTTCTAAAGGGTGGATTTATTATTTCTCATATATGCATGCTTTTGACTGATCCCATCTAAAAACTTAGGTTATTTGTTGCAATATTTCAGATTATTATGTTATAATGCTGAGTACATGCAATTACAGTGTTTGTTAATATTCATCTTGACCTGGTACATTAGAATATTGTTAGTCTGTTAATGGGGATTATAGAATAATAAAACCAATTCCTTCTATTTAACTGCATTTTCCCTTTCTTTAAATGTTTGTACACTTTATATTAGACATATCATTCAAGTATATAATGAAATATGTTCATTTCCACCAATATTTCCTCCTGCTAACTCCCGCTTTCGGTCCCCTAATATATTCTGCTCCAAACTTCACCAAATATACATTTTTTAGAACTCATTAAGTCCCATTTGGGCTTCCCCTGTATGCATAAGTGATAAACCATCAAGCATCACATGCAAACTATACTTTTGTATCTGTCATCCTATCTCCTCCTTCCCCTTGTCCTTCTCTTGCTATCTCCAATAGCTACAATTCTACTCTCAGGTATGAAGTCAACTTTTTAAAATTGCAAATAGGTTCTTCTGTCAAACAATATACTCCTCCCACAGTTTCTTCTCCCTCCACTCCTCTCTGCTGCCTCCAACTCTCTCCTATTGATCCACTACCGCACCATCTTCTTTCAGAAAAGAGAATGCCTCCAAAAGACAAGAAACACACACACAGAGGTGGGGAGGGGAGGAGGAGGGAGAAGAAGAGAGAAGGAAAGAGAGATACAGTAAGACAAGACAGAAGCCCTCACACCAAGGAAGGACGAAGGTACCTAACAGCAAGAAAAGAGCCCCAAGAGCAGAAAATAGTGTCAAGAACACACCTGCTGTTACAGTTAGGAGTCACATAATACCACCAAGCTAACAGCCACCACATATACACAGAAGACCTAGGGCAGACCCCTGCAGGTCCCATTCTTGCAGCTTCAGTCTCTGTGAACCCATGTGTGCCCTTCTTAGTTGAGTATGTAAGTTTTGATCTCCTAATGCCTTTTAGCCCCTATGATTCACATAATTTCCCTGCCTCATCTACTGTGGGATCTATGAGCTCTAAGGTAAGGGTCCCAATGGATACTTCCAATTTATACTCTCTCTACATAATGTCTAGCCATGAGTGTCTGCATCTGCTCCCATCTTCTGCCAGAGGAAGTCTCTCTGATGACAACTAGACAAGGCAGAATATCATTAAGAATCATTTCATTGATTATTTTAGACCAGTGGTATTTGGATCTACCCTAGGTCTATGTGCTATTCAGTATCCAGTTTCTGGCCATGCAAGCAGTGTTTGACATGGACGCCCTATTGAAGTGTGGGCCTCAAATTTAACCAGACATTGCTTGGTTACTCCCACAAATTCTTCACTACCATCACCCTAGCACATCTTTCAGGAAGGACAGATTGTCTGTCACAGGTTTTGTGGCTGGGTAAGTGTCCAAATCTCTCTTTTGGTAGCTTGGAGACTACCTTTCCACACCAAAGAAACTAGAACACAGGGTTGGAGGATCTATGCAGACACCAGATCAATACCTCTCCATGTTCAATGTGCTGTGTCAGTGCTGTGCCATAAGCAATGGAGCTCTGCTATCAGTTTGCAGAGAGGAATCATCAACGCCATGGGATACCCTCAACCAACAACTAAGTGGATTTAACCTAGATGGTCAGTTCAGCTTCTGCATCTATCCCCCAATAACAGGAGTCCTCACTAGGATCAGCAGCATAGCGCAGAAGTTTACACTGCACTGTTTCCACACTTCTGCCCAAATGGCCCCCAATTCTAGCCATCTACCCTGCTCTCTATCTCTCATCTTATTTCCCACTACCTGAGCCCTCCTGCTATTTCCCTGAAACTCCCCCAGTCCTCTCACAAAATCTATTCTATATTTTCTTCCCAGGGAAATACATGTTTCCTCCCTGGAGCATTCCTCTATACCTAACATCTCTGAACCTGTATTTGATAGCTTAAGTATTATTTATTTAACAGCTGCTATACACTTATAAACTAACACACACTATATTTATCTGAGTCTGTGTTATCTCACTCAGAATGATTTTTTTTCTAGTTCCAGCCATTTGCCTGAAAATTTCATAATGTAATTTTTTTTAATGAAGGGGTGTTGGATTTTGTCAAAGGCTTTTTAAAAAATACATATTATTTTTTATTAGATATTTTCTTTATTTACATGTCAAATGATATCTCCTTTCCCAGTTTCCCCTCTGAAAAAAATAAAATAAAGTAAAATAAAGTAAAATAAAATAAAATAAAATAAAATAAAATAAAATAAAATAAAATAAAATACCCTGTTCCCTCCCCCCCTGCCCCTGCTCATTAACCCACGCTCTCCTACTTCCTGGCCCTGGCATTCCCCTACACTGGGGCATAGAAACATCACAAGACCAAGGGCCTCTCCTCATCTAAACCGCCAAGCAAAGAGTATGCATGTTGGGACTAACAGCTCCAGCTGCATATGTATAGCAGAGGATGGCATAGTCATCAGTGGGAGAAGAGGCCCTTGGTCCTGTGAAGGTTCACGATGAACAGCTGAGAAATGCTCCATTTGTAAACAGAACACATCTTCATCCATTCTTCTGTTGAAGGCCATGCATGTTGTTTGTAAGAATTATGAATTGATCAACAATAAACTTGGTCAAGCAAGTGTCCTTTTGATAGGATGACGCATCCTTTTGGTATATGCCCAAGAGTAGTAGAGCAAATATATAGTGGTATAATGGATCTTGAGGTACATTGATATCCATATTTCCCTCTCAAAAAAAAAAAACCAAAGCCAATAACAACAACAACAACAAAAACCCAACCAAACAAAAAAATAACCAAAAAATAGGATAGACAAAACAATCCTGAACAATAAAAGAACTTAAGAAAGTATCATCATCCCTGATTTTAACTTAGACTACAAACCCACAGTAATACAAACCACCTAATATTGGCATAAAACATACACATTGATCAATGGAATTAAATTAGAGGACAAAACACTAATCCACACACCTATGCACACTTGTTGCTTGATAAAGAAGCCAGAAATACACACTGGAAAAGGAAGCATCTTCAACAAATGGTGCTAGTCAAACTGGATATCTGTACATAGAATAATGCAAACAGATACATATTTATCATCCTGTACAAAACATAAGTTCAAGTTCTCTTCTATCAGGTTCAGTGTGTCTGTTTTTATGTTGAGGTCTTTGATTAGCTTGTTCTTATGTTTTGTACAGGATGATAAGTATGTATTTGTTTGCATTATTCTATATTGTTGCTGTTGTTATTGGCTTTGTTTTTTTTTTTTTGAGAGGGGGGGTTGTATGGTTTGTTTTTGTTGTTGTTTTGGGGGCTTTTCCACATGAAATTAAGAGCTGTCCTTTCAAAGTCTGTAAAGATTTATGTTGGAATTTTGATAAGGATAACATTGAATCTGTAAATTGCTTTCAGTAAAATGGCCATTCTATCTAAATTAATTCTACCAATATATGAGCATAGATGGATTTTTATCTTATGATATCTTCTTCGATATCTTTCTTCAAAGACTTGAAGTTTTTATCATACAACACTTTGACTTGCTTGGTTAGAGTTATCCCAGGACATTATATTGTTTGAGGTTGTTTTGAAAGGTGTTGTTTCCTTGATTTGTTTCTCAGTCCATTTGTTACTCAAAATAATGAATGTATATGAAATAGCAACTGATTTTTTAAAGTTAATCTTAAATCTATCTACTGTAGGTTTAGACTTTTTTATTAGATATTTTCTTTATTTACATGTTATATGATTTCTCCTTTCCCAGTTTCCCCTAAAAAAAGAAAAAACAAAAACAAAAACAAATCGCTGTTCCCTCCCCCCTCTCCCTGCTCACCACCCCACCCTCTCCCACTTACTGGCCCTGGCATTCTCCTACACTGGGGTATAGGACCTTAACAGGGCCAAGGGCCTCTCCTTCCATTGATGACCGACTTGGCCATCCTCTACTATACACATGCTGTCAGAGCTATCAGTCCCACCATATGTACTCCTTGGTTGGTGGTTTAGTCCCTGGGAGCTCTGACGGTACTAGTTAGTTCATATTGTTGTTCATCTTAAGGGGCTGCAAACCCTTCAACTCCTTTGGTTCTTTTTTTAAGTCCTTCATTGGGGACTCTGTACTCAGCTCAATGGATGGAGGTGGCCTCTACTTCTGTATTAGTCGGGTACTGTCAGAGCCTCTCAGGAGACAGCTATATCAGGCTGGAGTGCCCTTCCTTCAGTCTCTGCTCCATAGTTAGTCTCTGCAACTCCTTCCGTGGGTAATTTATTCCCCCTTTTAAGAAGGAATAAAGTGTCCACATTTTGGTCTTCCTTCTTCTTGAGTTTCTTGTGGTTTGTGGATTGTACTTCGAGTATTCTGAACTTCTGGGCTAATAACCATTTATCAGACAGTGCATATCATGTGTGTTCTTTTGTGATTGGGTTACTTCACTCAGGATGATATTCTACAGATACATCCATTTCCCTAAGAATTTATAAATTCATTGTTTTTAATAGCTGAGTAATACTCCATTGTGTTTATGTACCACAATTTTGGTATCCATACCTCTGTTGAGGGACATCTTGGTTGTTTCCATTTTCTGGCTATTATAAATAAGGCTGTTATGAACATGGTGGAGCATGTGTCCTTATTACATGTTGGAGCATCTTCTGGGTATATGCCCAGTAGTGGTATACCTGGGTCCACTGGTAGTACTATGTCCAATGTCAGGAGGAACCACCAAACTGAGTGGTTGTAGCAGCTTGCAATTCCACCAGCAATGAAAGAGTATTCGACTTTCTCCACAACCTCTCCAGCATCTGCTGTCACCTGAGTTTTTTATCCTAGCCAATCTGACTGGTATCAGGTGGAATCTCAGGGTTGTTTTGATTTGTATTTCCCTGATGACTAAGGATATAGAACATTTCCTTAGGTGCTTCTCAGCCATTCGGTATTCATCAGTTGAGAATTCTTTGTTTAGCTCTGTACCCCATTTTTAATAGGGTTATTTGGTTCTCTGGAGTCTAACTTCTTGAGTTCTTTGTACACATTGGATATTAGCCCTCTATCAGATATAGGATTGGTAAACACCTTTTCCCAATTTGTTGGTTGCCATTTTGTCCTATTAATAGTGTCTTTTGCCTTACAGAAGCTTTGAAATTTTCTGTAGTTCCATTGGTCAATTCTTGATCTTAGAGCAGAAGCTATTGGTGTTCTGTTCAGGAAATTTTCCCTTGTGCCTATGTGCTCAAGGCTCTTCCCCACTTTCTTTTCTACTAGTTTCAGTGTATCTGGTTTGATGTGGAGGTCCCTGATCTACTGGGACTTGAGTTTTATACAAGGATATAAGAATGGATAGATTTGCATCCTTGTACATGATAACCACCAGTTGAGCCAGCACCATTTGTTGAAAATGCTGTCTTTTTTCCACTTTATAGTTTTATCTCCTTTGTCAAAGATCAAGTGACCATAAGTGTGTGGGTTCATTTCTGTGTCTTCAATTCTATTCCATTAATTTACCTGCCTGTCACTATACAAACACCATGCAATTTTTATCACAGTTGCTCTGTAGTACAGCTTAAGGTCCAGGATGGTGATTCCACCAGAGGTTCCTTTATTGTTGAGAATAGTTTTGGCTATCCTGGGTTTTTTGTTATTCCAGATGAATTTGAAAATTGCTCTTTCTAAGTCTGTGAAGAATTGAGTAGGAATTTTGATGGGGATTGCATTGAATCTGTAGATTGCCTTTGGCAAGATGGCCATTTTTACTATATTAATCCTGCCAATCCATAAGCATGGGAGATCTTTCCATCTTCTGAGATCTTCTTCAATTTCCTTCTTCAGAAACTTGAAGTTCTTGTCAAACAGATCTTTTACTTGCTTAGTTAGAGTTACACCAAGGTATCTTATATTATTTGTAACAATTGTGAAGGATGTTGTTTCCCTAATTTCTTTCTCTGCCTATTTATCTTTTGTGTAGAGGAAGGCCTCTGATTTGCTTGACTTAATTTTGTATCCAGCTCCTTTGCTGTAGTTGTTTATCAGGTTTAGGAGCTCTCTGGGGGAATTTTAGAGGTCACTTAAGTATACTATCATATCATCAGCAAATAGTGATAATTTGATTTCTTCCTTTCCAATTCGTATCCCTTTGATCTCCTATTGTTGTCTATTTGCTCTGGCTAGGACTTCAAGTACAGTATTGAATAGGTAGGGAAAGAGTGGGCATCCTTGTCTAGACCCTAATTTTAGTGGGATTGCTTCAAGTTTCTCTCCATTTAGTTTGATGTTGGCTACTGGTTTTCTGTATATTGCTTGTACTATGTTTAAGTATGGGCCTTGAATTCCTGATCTTTCCAAGACTTTTATCATGAAAGGATGTTGGGTTTTGTCAAATACTTTCTTAGAATCTAATGAAATCATCATACGGATTTTTTCTTTGAGTTTATTTATATAGTGAATTACATTGATGGATTTCCATATGTTGAAGCATCCCTGCATCCCTGGGATGAAGCCTACTTGATCATGGTGAATGATCGTTTTGATGTGTTCTTTGATTCGGTTTGCAAGTATTTTATTGAGTATTTCTGCATCAATATTCATAAGGGAATTTGCTCTAAAGTTTTCTTTCTTTGTTAGGTCTTTGTGTAGTTTAGGTATAAGAATAATTGTGGCTTCATAGAACAAATTGGGTAGAGTAGCTTCTGTTTCAATTTTGTAGAATAGTTTGAGGAGTATTGGTATTAGGTCTTCTTTGAAGGTTTGATAAAACTTTGCACTAAACCCATCTGTTCCTGGGCTTTTTTTTGGTTGGGAGACAATTAATGACTGTTTCTATTTTATTAGATGATATGGGATTGTTTGATCGGTGATTTGGTCTTGATTTAACTTTGGTACCTAGTATCTGTCTAGAAAATTGTCCATTTCATCCAGGTTTTGTAGTAGGATCTCATGATTTTTTGGATTTCCTCAGTTTCTGTTGTTATGTCTCCCTTTTCATTTCTGATCTTGTTAATTAGGATACTGTCTCTATACCTTCTAGTTAGTCTGGCTAAGGGTTTATCTATTTTGTTGATTTTCTCAAAGAACCAGCTCCTGGTTTGGTTGATTCTTTGTATAGTTCTTTTTCTTTCTATTTGGTTGATTTCAGCCCAGAGTTTGACTATTTCCTGTGTTTGACTCCTCTGGGGTGAATTTGCTGCTTTTTGTTCTAGAGCTTTGAGATGTGCTGTCAAATTGCTTGAGTATGCTCTCGCCAGTTTGTTTTTGGAGGCACTTAAAGCTATTTGTTTTCCTCTTAGGACTGCTTTCATTGTGTCCCATAAGTTTGGGTATATTGTGGCTTCATTTTCATTAAACTCAAGAAAGTCTTTAATTTCTTTCTTTATTTCTTCCTTGACCAAGTTATGATTGAGTAGAGTGTTGTTAAGCTTCCATATTTATCTGAGCATTCTATTGTTTATGTTGTTATTAAGGAGCAGCTTTAGTCCATGGTGATCTGATAGGATACAAGGAATTATTTCAATCTTCTTGTATCTGTTGAGGCCTGATTTGTGACCAATTATATGGTCAGTTTTGGAGAAGGTACCTTGAGGTACTGAGAAGAAGGCATATCCTTTTGTTTTAGGATAAAAAGTTCCATAGTTCTCTGTTAAATTCATCTGTTTCATAACTTCTATTAGTCTCACTGAGTCTTTGTTTAGTTTCTGTTTCCATGTTCTGTCCATTGCAGAGAGTGGGCTATTGAAATCTCCCACTATTATTGTTACAGTGCAATGTGTGCTTTGAGCTTTAGTAAAGTTTCTTTTATGAATGTAGATGCCTTTGATTTCAAGCATAGAGGTTCAGAAATTGGAGTTCATCTTGGTAGATCATACCTTTGATGAATATCAAGTGTCCCTCTTTCTCTTTTTTGATCACTTTAGGGTGAAAGTCGATTTTATTCGATATTAGAATGGCTACTCCAACTTTTTTTCTTGGGATTATTGGCTTGGAGGATTGTTTTCATCCTTTTATTCTGAGGTAATGTCTGTCTTTGTCACTAAGGTGGGTTTCCTGTATGCAACAAATTGTTGGGTCCTGTTTATGTACCAGTCTGATAGTCTATGTCTTTTTATTGGGGAATTGAGTCCATTGATATTAACAGATATTAAGGAAAGATCATTGTTGCTTCCTGTTACTTTTGTTGTTAGAGTTGCAATTCCATTCATGCTTCTTTTAGTTTTGTTGGAAGATTACATTTTTGCTTTTTTAGAGATGTAGTTCCCCTCCTTGTGTTGGAGTTTTCCATTTAATACCCTTTAAAGTGCTGGATTTGTGGAAATATATTGTGTGAATTTGGTTTTGTCATGGAATACTTTGGTTTCTCCATCTATTGTAATTGAGAGTTTTGTTGGGTATAGTAGCCTGGGCTGGCATTTGTGCTCTCTTAGGATCTGCATGACATCTGCCAGGATCTTCTAGCTTTCATAGTCTCTGGTGAGAAGTCTGGTGTAATTCTAATAGGCATGCCTTTATACATTACTTGACCTTTTTCCCTTACTGATTTTATTATTCTTTCTTAGTTTTGTGTATTTCGTGTTTTGACTATTATGTGGAGGAAGGAATTTCTTTCCTGGTCCAGTCTATTTGGAGTTTTATAGGCTTCTCGTATGTTCATTGGTATCTCTTTCTTTAGGTTAGAGAAGTTTTCTTCTATAATTTTGTTGAAGATATTTATTGGCCCTTTAAGTTAAAGGTCTTCACTCTCTTTTATTCCCATTATCTTTAGGTTTGGTCTTCTCATTGTGTCCTGGATTTCCTGGATGCTTTGGGTCAGGAACTTTTTGCATTTTATATTTTCTTTGACTCTTGTGTCAATATTTTCTATGGTATCTTCTGTGCTTGAGATTCTCTCTTCTATCTCTCGCATTCTGTTGGTGATGCTTGCATTTATGTTTCTTGACTTCTTTCCTAAGATTTCTAACTCCAGAGTTGTCTCTTTGTGATTTCTTAATGCTTTCTACTTCCATTTTTAAGTCCTGGATGGTTTTGCTCAATTCCTTCACCTGTTTCTTTGTGCTTTCCTGTAATTCCTTAAGGGATTTTTGTGTTTTCTCTTTAAGGGCTTCTACTTGTTTACTTGTGATCTCCTATAATTCATTAAGGGATTTTTTGTTTCTTCTTTAAGGGCTTATTTCTCTTTATCTGTGTTCTCCTGTATTTCTTTAAGGGAGTTATTCATGTTCTTCTTAAATTCCTCTAGCGCCATCTTGAGATATGATTTTAGATCCAAATCTTGCTTTTCTAGTGTTTTGGGATATCCAGGACTTGCTGTGGTGGGAGTACTAGGTTCTGATGAAGCCAAATAGTCTTGGTTTCTGTTGGTAAGATTCTTATGTTTGCCTTTCTCCATCTGTTGATCTCTGGTGTTAGATGTTCTTGCTGTCTCTGACTAGAGCTTGTTCCTCCTGTGGGTCTGTAAGCCTGTGTCCGCACTTCTGGGAGATCAGCTCTGGTAAAATCCAGGAGCAGATGGCTGTGGATCAGTTGTCTGTCCTGAGTCCTGGGGTCAGATCCCTGTAGACAGGACCTCTACTTTCGGGAAAGGTGAAGAGAGGGCTGTGAATCTGTTGTCCCTCCTAGGTGTGGACAGAGGTTGAGAGGATCAGGTATAGACTTTTAAAACCTATTTTTAATAAGGGTTCTGACATTTTTTGACCTCCCTTTCCAGCACACCATTCCCCAGAGGTAGTGGAAAGAAAAGTGTAATAGAGTATAGGAGGATGTGGTCTTGTTTAGAAATATTTCTTTGAAGCCAATCCAATCTGCGTTGTCAGGATACCAGCAGTTCAATTCACACAAATCAGCATCTGCAGCTCAATCTACTCACAAATACCATTTACACATGGGCAATGGCAGGACTGGCAAACACTGTTTAAGAATCAACTATGTCAAGTTGATCCAGAAGAAACTGCAAGGCTCTGCCAAATGGTTGAGCCTGCTGAAATGGCCAGAAGCTATTGGAATACCATCAATTTTTTGGTATGTTTCTCTCTAGGAAATCACAACAAAAGATAAGCAACAAAGAATGGTAAATCATACCATTACCACCCAATGTCATCAGTGAAGCCATACTTCAGCAAAGCCAAACAATGACCAGCAATGTATTGCAAAGTAAAGTGATACCCTCTAGCATAATCTGTTGTCCTTTGAGCTATATTTATATCCTTTTTAAACATCACATGTTCTCCCAAGCATCCATCATATTAAAACAATATCAACTAGCCAGACCCCACAAGAGCACTCAGGGATTAAACCACTGCTCTCTGTCCAGGCCATTCTTAGTTTCTACTGAGGAGTCAGGTGTACCTTTGTAGGCATCTCCCTCTTTACATTAGGAAATTTTTTTCTATTATTTTGTTAAAATTATTTTCTGGACATTTGAGCTGGGATACTTCTCTGTTCCTATTATTGTTTGGTTTAGTATTTTTATAGTCTTCTGGATTTTTTGGATATATTGTGTCAGAAATTTTTAGATTTAGCATTTTGCTCTGGCTGATGTGTACATTTCTTCTATCATATCTTTAATGTCCAGGATTCTCTTTTCTGTCTCTTATATTGTGTTAAGGAAGCTTGCACCTGCAGTTCCTGTTCAAATCCCTAAGACTTTCATTGCCAGAATTCCCTCCATTTGGGTATTCTTTCTTTTTATCATTTTTAACTCTTAAATAAGTCAACTTTTTTCCACACAAAGGAGTCAGGATTTAACATGTGGTCCTTTGTAGTCACACTTACAGATACAGATACAAAGACTAGTTTTCATCATACTTTTTGCTTAGGGTAGATATATACCAATGAATGGATTTTTCCGGTTCTGAATACTGCCTTAATTTATAATGCCTTCACTAATTTGCCATGCTCAATGCTTCCAGGAAAGAAAACTATGGCATTTTTCTACTAAACATAATTTTGCTAAAATACAGCAAATATTTTTACAAGAGTTTTGTAATGGGTCTTTTATGATTCACCTTCTTCAACTAAGTATCCATAATTTCCATATTTATCTCTGTCATTGTAACTTGCAGATTTCTGAGTACTGAAAATATTACTGGATTGAAGCTGATACTTAATCTAAAAAGATATAGAATGTCAGAAAGTTATCTGGGGGTAGGTTTAATTCTGGTGATAATACTGCTGATGTTATTTATGGCAAGATGGCCACTCTGTTCTAGAGTACAAGGTAGTTATCCCCACAGCTTCACTAGCAGTATGTGATGAGCTGACAGAAAACACAAAATCCATTAAGTAATCCCTTGGAGCAGTCTGGTGACAGTTTTCATTTCAGTTTGTAAAATCTTCTCCAGAACACCATCCTTTGAGTGCTGATGGAACTTCAACAAAAGTAAAATCTCAACAGAAAAACAGCAAAGCCTTGTCATATGTCTATACTGGGTGGGAACAAACTAACTATATAATGCTCTAACAGAAAAGAGAGTTTCTTTACAGACTTTTCTATCAACAACCTCTTCTAGAAACGGATTGTGTGACCAAGTATGGATATGATACTTGGAATATGACAGAATAGAAAATGCTAATTCCCACTCATGAGCATTCTAATGATGACTATCACATAAAGGATAATTATTCATAGAATCTTATGGATCAGTTTTATCTTTTCAATAGGAATGGAATCTTGGCTATAACTACCAAACTTCAAAAGTATCTAATAACTCTGATTCTGACTCTAAATATTTTCATATTCATTTTTACATGTATTTATTTATTGCTGGTGGCAGAGAGCATGTATACCCTGGTGTGTGAGTGGAGGCCAGAGGACATCATATAGAATTCTGTCTTCTCTTTCTACCATGTGACTTTTAGGAAGAGGACTTAACTCAGATTGTCAGACTTTACTTTTGGACCATCTCACAGGTACTAAATAAATTAATATTTCCTTACAAAAAAGCCAAAAAAATCACTATCTGCTATGTATGGCCTTAAGTTTTTCTTAAATAGGCCAAAGAAAAGTGAAATATTAAAGGTCTGTATTAGAACCTATTTTGTTACCACTGACCCTAAATTCTCTTTCACTCGTAGCAACTGGATTCTGATTTTATATCATGTATTTGATATGTAAATAATGGTTTTTATCCACAGCTTTTAAGTAACCAGTGAACCACGACTGTTTCCGTTGTCCTTGCAGCCTCGAAGTTGCTGGGGATCATCAGTGTTAATGTAGAAATGTCATATATTTTCCCTAGAGTTTTATTCTCATTAACTTGTGGCTCTAATTTTAACATTCCATAATATCAGTGTTTTTACCCGTGTCTTTAAACTGTATTAAAATTTTGTTTGTAGCTTAACTCATCAGTAAGGCTTGAAGCATTATCTCACCCCTTATACTTTTTTCCTGTTCTCTTTCATTGTAGCTGTGTCTTGTTAACACATAAGCATCTTCAGTATTCCCTCTCTCATCAAGCCTAGTAAAGCACCTGTTCATTTACAATGGCTCCCCATTGACCAGACTTTCTATATATCAATTTCTACTTTTGAACTTTCTCTGCAGCTAGCTACAAACAGTATGTTGTTGTTATGCCAAGGGTTACTGAAACTATTTTCTGGAATCATATTTAATGAGGCTAAATAGCTATTTTTTTCAAGCTCTCTGACTATGGTACCATGTCACAAAATACATTCATATTCCACATGCTTATTTATATGTATTTAGATGAGTTTAATTAACATGTCTGGTGCTACTTTATTTTTGCATTATGTCAATGTGTATAAGTTGCTTTTGACCAATTAATGTAACCTAGCTCTGCCTGTGTTTATGGTTGCAATATAAATATAGTAATAATTAGTAAAATTAAAAATCTCAAAGTTACACCATTTACACATGGCAATGGGACATTTCTAAATATTTTCTTTAGCTTATATAATTGACCATGGTCTCCTAAGTTATATTTAGAGTTGTGAGATGATGGACATTACCTGATTTTATAGAAAAAGTAAAGTTGATTAAGCACTTATGTATTCCCCTCTCAAAAAAATCCATATCTGTGTGGGAAGGTCAAGAATTATTTCACCTTTTTACTCGGAATGATAATTAACAGTGATAAGAAGTCAATTTAGAGCACTTCCACTTTACTTATTATTAACAGTCAATTATCCTCTGCACTTAGCACTCAGTAGCAATGCTGGGCTGCCTTTCTGGACACATACTTCACATCTGTGGAAATGGAAAAGAGAAACCTCCATGCATGGTTTGCTTATAGATCCTAGGATGACTAATGCAAAGGGGGCCACTAGAATCCCATGAAGAGAGGGAATAATATGAAGGCTTTGGGAAACAACCATCTTATCCCTTGTGCAGAGTGCCCCAGTCGCCATTCCAAGTCTCCCCAACTTCCATTTAGTGCATTCTAATCCCTTATCACATAATTTTCCTCCAAAGTAAATACTCTAGGGGAAAAAAGGAGCATTCAGCATCCCTGAGTCTTGACTTGAACTGTTGGTTCTTGTCTTTAGCTTATGCTGACTCCTGTTATATATCTGATACATAATTCTGGTCTCATTCTAACTCCTGGTTCTTCCCCAATTTTATTTTCTGGCTTGAATTTCCTGTTATCATGTACAAGCTATATTACTCAGTCTTCTAAACAGGACTGATCTACAATGAGACTGAAGATTTGCTTGATCCTTTGAGGGGATTTCTTTTTGTTTAATGAGGAAAATGATCAATATGTCCTCTTTTTTTGGCTGTAAAGATAGTAGATAATAAGTAAATAGCCCTTACTACATATGGAAGATTGTAGAGATAGCCCTAGAAGACACAATTATTTGAGGAAAAATATACTAAGAAAACCAATAAAACAGATCTATAAGGTGTCCTTATAAAAATATCAGTTTAAGAGAGCAATAACTTTCTGGCAGACCACATTTTATACAGTCTCTAGGAACAAAGAGATGAAACAAAAATGACCTGGATCACGAACTGTAAGCTGCTATTATATCTAAGCACCCTCTATCAGCACCACCTTTGTTTTATTGTTTGGATTGTAAATGTTTTCTAGAAGTCCAGGTGATAATGGCTAGAAAATGGTGCCTATTAGAAAGAAGCTGGGCCATTAGAGGCATCGACCCATGGAGTAGATACTGGTTCTCCCTCCTAAGTTTCCCAACCACCATGAAAGTGCAGCAAATTGTGGACCAGAATAAATTCTTCCTTCATTAGCTAATCCTCACAGGTGTTGTGTTTACTAGCGTATGCAGCTCTTTAGTTTCTGGTCCTTAAGGAAAGTATGGGCTAGATACAGAGGCTAGATGACATCTATGCAATGAGCTCACCCCATATACTTGTGCAAGCCTCTTCTGCAGTGGCTTCTTCTCATCAGGTATTCTCTGAGGCTGAAAGAGCCTGAGCTACCACCAAATGTCTATCTCAGTGTCTTATTGAAAGAAGTTTTACCTATAATAGTCAATTAATTCTTCTCCTAAGCTCCTATCTAGAAGGTCTATAAACTTTCCATAAAAGAGGCCATATAGTTCAACAGTGAAAGATAGGGACCCTGAATGCTTCTTCCATCCTTGCTTAACTGACTATTAGTTAGCACATTCTTGTGCAGACTCAGAACAAGTGCTCCTGATTGCAATGAGTTCATGTGAGGTCATGATTCCAGTGGCTGTGTCTCCCTCACAAGATGGCATTTCACAATCCCTTTCTCTATCATACAGCTTTTACATTCTTTCTGACCCTCTTCTGCAATGTTCTCAGAGCCTTAGGATAATGTATCATACATCCATCACTTTTCCTCACACCTTGCACAACATAAGTTTCTATATTTACCATTATTCTTTGCAAAAGAAAGGAATATCTGATTAAGGCTGAAAGTAATATTTGTCTATAGGCATAAGCACAAATATTTAGAAAGCAGCTTGATTTGAAGTTTGATAAATAAGATTGCCACTTGCTGATAAGTGCTTGATACTGATAGACTTTAGGAAAAGGAGGAGTGTTGGTTCTGTCATGTCATACTGATGACTCCAGAAGCACCAACAGAGAATTCTAATTCAGTGGTGACAAAAGTGGTGCTGGCTGAATGAATGGCTTATAAGACTAAACAAGTGACAAAGAAGAGGGACTTTTAATAGCAATGGGGACAGATAGGAGTAATTATAGTAAACATTTCATAGTTTTGATCTATATAGTCCCTTTTGAAACCATTCAACTCCCACATTATTTCTGAAGTAAAGAAAGTTTACCTAAAACATAGTAGCTTTTAAGTAAAATCTTATTTATGAACACCAAAATTTGAGGTTAACATAATTTTATATATTATAAAATATCATTCTCTTAAAAACCTGTTCCCTCATAGTTTAAATTTTTTTTTATTTTCCACTCATACACTATATAGAAATAGGAAGGAGATGGTATTTGGAATGCAGATCATAGCTTATATATTAGGGCAAATAAATCAAGCAATACATTGCTACCCAGGAACCCATACAGACATGCATCTTATTTCAGTACACTTTTCCCTCCATATGAGAGATGAAGTTATGTTCCTCACAGTTCTGACTAATGAAATGTTTTCATCTCACTGATAACTTTTAGAATTACTATTGAGTTAGACATTGGCTCATACTAACATGTGAACCTAATGACAAATAAATAAACTGGTAAAATTTTTCTTTCTTTCTTTCTCTCTCTCTCTCCCCTCTCTCTGTATATACATTAATATATATTTGTAACCATTATATATGTAATCATTATAAATCAAGAAG
The DNA here is from genome assembly GCA_019843815.1 of Montemys delectorum. Lineage (NCBI taxonomy): Eukaryota > Metazoa > Chordata > Mammalia > Rodentia > Muridae > Montemys > Montemys delectorum. The sequence goes on from JADRCD010236184.1 coordinate 20,275, forward strand.
AGGGAAGGAGAGAAAGAAGAAAGTCAGATGATATAAGATAGATAGATAGATAGATAGATAGATAGATAGATAGATAGATAGAT
>JADRCD010236185.1:0-13203 GCA_019843815.1 Montemys delectorum
TGTGTGTGTGTGTGTGTGTGTTTATATCACTATCCTCATTGCTTAACATGGGAACCAAAATTAAGAGCTGGGTTATTTTTCAGATTATACCCATTAAAAATTCTATGTGCGTAAATGGGCATCTTGGTAGGCATTTCTAAGATCACCATCCCAGAGAGCCTGAAGTGCCAGGCTGAGCTGAGTCAAAACAGCCTGTGACAGACAGGTGCTGGAGAAGGAGAGAGGCATGAGGCGAACACACTGCTTTTAATAACATAAGCAGGGTTATATTGGCAGCATACTAAGACGAATACAACATCCTTGTGGTCATAGGTACCTGTGGTCTCAGCGCTCAGAAAGCTGTCAGGGGTGGCAAGTTGGAAACCAGTCCGGGTAACAAAACAAGCCAAAGCCCAGGAGAGCAGAACCTGGAAGTTATTCCAAAGCCTAAGACTTTGCACTTGGAAGTCACCGGGGTTCCCCTTAAAACGCAGTTCTGACTCAGTAGGTCCAGAATGGACCTAGGTAGCCACACGAATATTGGCTGTTGGCCCTACTTTGAATAGCAAGGCCTTGGAAGACAGTTTGGACATTTTTGCAGAAAATCTCAAGGGCGTGCCTTGGTACTCCTGAGTGGTCAAGAGGAAGTGACTGGGCAGTCCTATAAATATACGTGACAGCAAAAAGATCAGTGTGTTTGGGAGGGTGCCCGAGCTAGGAATTGTGTTTCCATCATGGAGGTGAGCGGTTGCTGGGTGGTTATTGGCCCACAGACTGGGTCTGTGTAAGTGTCCCCTAGCCTCGTGATCATGATGGGCTGCAGATGTCCCCAGCAGAGAGCCAGCGGAAGAGTGGAACTGTTGCTGGCATGTAGGTTAGTCCCCCTTCATGTAGCTTTCTAGAAGTCCCACACTATAGCAATCACAATGTGATGGACTCCCACTCTCAGCGAGAGAATGGGAAAGGGATCTTTTTCTTTGTTTAAAACCAGATGCCTAGCCCTAGACAATGAGCTTTTGCTACCATGTGGGCCGTACTTGCTCAGAGAAGGAAATTCCTTACAGGCCATGAAGACACCATCACTGGGTTCTTTATGTGGATGTTAAAGGCAGCTTCTATATACTGAGCACCCAGGTGCCAAACACTATTAAACAATGGAGTGTTATTTAATGTCATTGCTGTGGCCACGCGTGGTATGTATGGTTACACCTTCTACTTAGCAGCTAAAGCCATGTGAATATATAGAGTGTGTATGTCCGTGGGGTTAGATGCAGAAGACAACTTAAAGTATGTATCTTCAGGTTCTATACCTTGTTGTTTTTGAGACGGGATTGCCCACTCTTCTACTGGTGCGGAGCTTGCTAAATAGCCTGGGCTGCCTAGCTAGCTAGCCCCAGAGATTGATCTGTCTCCAGCACTGAGGTTACAAGCAAATTTACCTGGCTATTTTAACATGAGTTCTAGAGATCAAACTTAGGTCCTTCTGCAAGGCAAGTGCTTTACTGAACCATCTCTCCAGCCCCGAACTCTGCCTCTTGAGATGAGAAAGCAGTGAGAAAGATAACCACAGTGAGCAGCAGGTGCTTAGGACTGAAAACGATAGTACACTTAGGATTTACTGACCCATTCACTGCTGAGTGGGAAGTAGGGCCCAGGCCATACTCTCATTCCAGGTCAGACACTTCCTCACTGGGTTGGAATATTTGATAGCATTTGTTGTTATGAATATAAATCTCTCAGCAAATCATTTAACCTCTCAAAATCTAGAATGGTAACATCTACAAAATGTGGTATTGGTTTTCTAGGGTCTCTGGGTCTTTAGTTTGTATGTGACAGAAAAAAATGGAGGTTAAGTGTCTGTGTTCCCAAATGGAGAGAGCTAGTCTTCAGAGAAGGTGAAGAACAAGAGCCCATGGGTCCTTTGTGAGAGACAGATAGATGATAGATAGATAGAGAGTTGATGGATAGATAGATAGATAGATAGATAGACAGACAGATAGACTGCGGTATAGTCCTTGCATTTCTCTTTGGGATCTGAGGTTTGGTTTAATCATTTGCCCAGAATCACATAAGCTCAGCAACAGTAGGACATGTAAATCATGACTGTGGCAGCACTCAGGTGTCTGCAGCTCTCATTCTCAGCATTTGTCCAATAAATTAAAATAGATTAATACTTAAAGAAAAGCCATTAACATTTTATTGGCCGGGATCAACTTGTTTTCTTTTTACTTCAGACAAGACTTTCAAATATTTTCTTAGGCACCAAATTGAATATCTCTTGTGAAAGGCAAATGAGATTTTTTTCCCTATATAATTTTCCATTTGTAAGTAATTTTTCTTTTGTACATAGATAGAGAAGTTGAACCTCCCTCCCAGTAGTTACATTACATCTTTGATGCATGTGAAATAAACCAGCTTGTTCAGAGAGACAAGTTGGCACATTTTGACACAAGCGGCTATGGCTGTGGGTTCCATTGCCATAGACGTCCTCTTGACCACTGCCTCAGGTCTCTGTCTTGGAGAACGTTGTATTGACTGCCCCATCCTGTCTCTGAGAAGCAGCAAGCCAGACTCTGGGCCCATTGGATGTTGGGGTATTAGAGCGTAGCATTGGGCTGTTCTGTGGCTGTCAGCCATAACTTCACAAATGCAAATAGGCATTGGAGTTAGATATGCCCTGGCTCATACCCACATCAGTCATTATCTATGTACCTCTGGGAAAGTTCTGTTCACTCTGAGCCTCTAGGCCTCAAAGGGCTGCTGTAAGGAGGAGTCGGTTGGGTGAGGCCTACTGAGAGAAAGCAAAGCACAAGGTATGGACGTGGTAGCGTGTGACTGCCGAAGATGATGACTGTGGACAGGTGTCTCCGCCAAGATGCTCATACCTCAGATCAGAACAGTGATTAAAGACGAGAACAATCTGATCCCAGCTGATGAAGTGCCAGCGTCCATGCTTGCATATACGAGCTTGAATGACCATGCAGTGTAAAATATGTGCACCAGATTTATGGCACTCTTAAAGAAGTAACCTGAAACTGCATAACCCACCAGCAGGCAAAACTGACCCACCAGAGTCAGAAGTTAAGTTTATAAGAAGCAGTTATATTTTCCTTGATTTTATGGATTTACCATCAATCTGTATGGATTTACTTCCATGTTTGTCATGCAAATATTGAAGGTATACTGTGTGACAAGGTTCCTTGAACTCGAGTTGGGGGTAGAGAATATATAAATGGGTCAAGCTACAGTTAATCAAGGTGCTAGTCAGGTAAGGGCACATAACCACATATAGTGATCACTGGTTTTATGCCACTCGTGCATAAGTCTTGTTCTCTACAAATTCATAGAGACAGAAAGTTGGTTGGGGGAGGATGGGTGGAGAATGGAGTGGGACTGGGAATGGCTATAGCATTTGTTCAAAGAGTAATGAATATTTCCTGAAATTAGGTAATGGGGACAGTTGTACAATGAATGGCCCAAAAGGACAGAATTGCAAAAACCCAATTTGTATTAACGTGAAGCCATCACCATGACCTTTTTAGAGGATGGGTAGTTGTCCAGAGTGATAGTGAATGTCAGCCTGTGGGGTCTGACTTCTTGCACTGTCCTGGGAATGACAACAGAAGTCACACTCGTTTTCTGGATGGTACAGGCTTGTCTCTTGCATGGGCTTCAGTATTTGTGGCGGGAGGATGTTGATGTGAGCTTGGGGGACATATAGAAGGCTTCAATCAGTACTCTTCTATCAGCCACATGCTCTGCTGTCATTTGTTTATATGCAGTGATACACTGAGTGTTTTGTATGTGTTGTGTAGGTACTTTTATAAAACACCCGACTCCTCAGAGTGGTAATTATATAACCTAAACTCAGACAGAATAAAGTGGCAAGGTAAGGTGAATATCCCGATTCCACATAAAGATGGAGGATGGTTATTATTACTGTGCGTTAGAGGTCAGATGCTTTGGAACCCCTGGGACTGGACTTATGGGCAGTTGTGAGCTTCCAGGTATGGGTGCAGAGAACCAAACCTGAGTCTTCTGCAAGATCAATGTATACACTTCACCAATGAGTCATCATCCTCAATTATTAATAACTGACAGATAATTGCAGGAAAACCATCAGCACAGTATGTTAAATGGGCTGAACCTCCTATTACAAAGTTGGGAAGGAAAAAAAAAACAACACTGTGTTCTACACATTTCTTAAATCACCTGAAAGACTAAGGTCCCTTGCGTGCAGTTTTGTGTAGTGTTTTTAGAGGCATTAGGTAGTATATGCAAAACACCTTCTTGTGTCTACATCTGAACAGGTGAGAGCTTTTCTAGAATGTACACTGCAGTGGAAAGGTACTTCCAGTATTGAGAAGGATCATGAGGGACCAACAAGGAGGTGCTGCTGCCATCAAATGTCCACTGTTGATATGTGTTTAATGCATTAAGTACTCGAGTGACTTAAATTCAGGCCTCAGCATGAGGAAGAACTTTTCTTTAAAATATTTTTTTGATATTATAATGTAATTATGTCCTTTCTCCCTCTAAACCCTCCCATGTACTCACCTTGTTCTTTTTCAAATTTATGTGATCTTTTTCTTTAATTGTTAATATATATTTGTGTGTGTATTAAATATATATATATTTAATACATATAAAATCTGCTCAGACTGTATAATGTCACAAGAATGCTTTGGGGGCTGACCATTTCAGGGCTGAAGCCCCCTGGGCTTTCCTCCACACATGTTAGCATGTCTCTTGGTGTTGTCCTTCAGGTCATGGTTAGGCAGCCTTGTGGGTGAGGCTTCATGGGGGTAGATTCTCTCTGCATTCCTAGGAGACACAATCTTACAACAGACTTCCTGATCCTCTCCCTTTGCCCTTTCTGCTGCATTTCCCCCAATGATCCATGAGCCTTTGGTACAAGGGTTGTGTTGTAGCTGTATTAGTTGGGACTGGGCTCCACAGCTGTGCATCTTGATTGGTCTTAGTTTTCTATAATGGTCTTCATCAATTGCATAGAGAAACTTCCTTGATGAACAGGAATAAGAACTATACTTCTCTGTGGGTATAAGGATAAATATTTAGAATGTAGTTAGAGCTTATATCGGTTTAGTAAAGTGGTGGTTGTACATTCTCCTTCATGGTCCATAACTTCTCCAACAACAAATTAGTTGGCTAGGTTTCCAGTACTGGACAGGATTTCCCACTTGTTGAGTAAGTCTTGAGCCTAGTTAGAGAGCTGTTGGTTACTGCTGAGGTCTGGGTGCCACCACTGCAGCCTGTGTTTGTTGTGCTGTTGTCTGCAGCTGTGTTGTTATGCTTGGTTTTGTTGTGATTCATAGACGTCATAGGTGGGTAGGACTATTGGTTGATTCCCTCCTTTAGAAGCTTGCATGGTGCCTCCTGGGATCCTGAGAGCTCATGCTCAGTGAGGAAGCTTTTGGTTAGATCTACCTTGGGTCCTCTGTACACTGTGCCTGAGGTGTATGTTTTGGGAGTCTCTTAGACAATCTTAACAGTTCAGAAGAGGGCTTCTCATGCCTCTTGTCAGGGTATTTGTTAGTCTATAGCTTTTGAAGAGAGTATTGCCAGCCAAGATGGGAATATTTCGTTCAAACTTATATTTGTTTATGTATCACTGACTTACATGTATTACAGGTGTTTTCAGGTAGTTATTAACATTATTTCTTATGATCTTTTCAGACATCTTTACTCTTTTACCTTCCTCCTGCCTTCATTTGTATTTATCTCCCTCAAGCTCCCTAGAGTCCTCCTCCGCTTCCCCACTCCCCCATCAGATCATCTACTTCTCATCCTGTCCCCCACCTCCACAATGGCCCCCTTTACTTACCTGGCTTCTGCAGTTACTCCAGGTAATGTGCTCACCTCTGAAGATTTGGAGCTAAGAGCCCCCTTTGAGGTGACCATTCTAGTTTCAATTTCACTCACGAGCTGAGTGGCTCCCTCTAGTGGATTGAGCTAGCTAGTGTTGTGGTCCTCACTTTGACTTTTGAAGAATCTAGCAGGATGTGGATGCTGCCCTGAGGTTAGAGGATTAAGGCATCGAACCTTCACCTCACAGTCCTCCTGAGGCGCATGGAGCTTGCCATGGATGAGACCCCATGCCCTGATGCTACCCTCTCCACTTACCCAAAAACCAACCAGGAGCTGGGGAGACAATGTGACTGGTAAAATGTTTGTCTTGTAAACGGGCAGAGCTGAATTCGAGCTCAAGAACCCATGTAAACAGCCAAGCACGGTGATGTGTACTCATAGTTGCAGTGTTGTGGAAGTAGAGATAGGCTCACTGGCTAGCCAGCCTACCCTGGTCTACCTTGACAACTCCACTCTCACACTATGAGAGTGTTGTCCCCCAGAACAAGGTAGGTAGCACTTGAAGAATGACACTCAAGGTTGTCTTCTGGCCTCCACATAGACGCACACTCTCACATGTAGGTGTAACCCCCCCTCAGCATACACACACATACACACACACACACACACACACACACAGAGTTAGTGCACTGAATATTGTAATTGTGTACATTTTCTGAGGGGTAGCTCTTGAGGCATATTCCTTTAAAGTGCTTTAAGGTATTGAACTGAGAGGGCCACCGTTCAGGATGCATCTACTATTTATTGATTTTTCTAGATTGTTGCTGTGGTTTCCGATAGGGTTTGTGTCCTCCTAAGCCTTCCAGCGTTGGAAACTTGACCCATAGTGTGTGGTGGCCTGGGAGCAAGAGTGGAGGCCTTAGGAGGCGGAACAATGTGGGCCGTACTCAGGCCACCGAAAGAGCTTTGGCTTGTGTCTGCACGACCTGCCTAAGATCACGCAAGGCCCCATTCCCCATTACAGACACCAAGCTTCAGCCTCTCTGCCGCCTCCGATGCCGCCTTGCTCCCACTCTCCTTCCATCACCCTTGTGTAGCCCGCCTCCGATGCCGCCTTGCAGTACCCCTACTGTGTGCCAGCACTACCAGGCAGCAGGGCTCACATCTATTAGCTGTGTATTCATGTGCTCTATACATGCCAGGAGAGTCCTAAGACTGATGCTTTGGAGGTCAGCATGTTAAGATTTTAGACATCTGGAAATGGTGGGTTTGGCTGTTGTACCCAACAGCATCGCTGACAGAGATCTACTAGGCTGGGTATAACAAATACAGGCAGTATTATTATTCAGATGCTTCTCTGACATCTCTATATATCCTTTACTGATGAACGTGTCCAGTTTTTGCCCATATTTTTCAGTAGGCCGTGTACTCATTACTGATTTTTGAGAACTCTTGAAGGCCACCATGGTTTTGGATGCTACTTATATCATAGGTAAAGCTTTTGTGGCTTGAAATTGAACTGCCTTCAAGTTCCTTTTTGGTAAGCAAACCCAGTTGGTGTTGTCATGGTGTTCTTTTCCTGTGCAGCCACTGGGTGTTCCTAGGACAAAATGTACAGGAGAATGAGTTATGCATCCCAGGAGTGGTTTTTCCTAATAAATACACTTCATGTTAAAAAAAAAAAAACCTGTGCGCATATTTTCTCATTGTGTGAGTCTTTTGTTCCTTATTGTGTTTTTGACAAATTTCATTGATGTGTGTATGTTTGCTGCGCATGTCCCACCGGCCACATGTGCCATTTGTGGAGGTCAGGGGACAACTTGCAGGAGTTGATTCTAACCTTCCACCATGTGCTTCTTGGTGACCAGACTTAGATCATCACAGTTGGCCTCAAGTTCCTTTACCCACTGCGCCATCATGCAAACCCTTTAATGTATTTGAAAAAGCAAGGGATTTTAATTTTTATCAAGTCTTATTTTTTATTTTGATTATTAAAGGGATTATAGTTTTGGTAAATTCTTGCCTAGACCACATCACTAAGATTTTTTCTCCTGTATTTTCTTCTAGTACTTTTATTATTTTTGATTTTACATTCTGCTTTAAAAAAATGTTCCACATTTAATTAAGTTTTACAAATAGCCTGAAGTGCACTCAGAGGTTCTCCCCCAGCCCCATACAGAATATCCAGTTGGTCCAGCACCCTTTGTTAACCTTACTGCTTTCTCAGTTGCTTCTATATCTTGGTCAAAAACTAATTGTTCATACATCTGTGGGTCTATTTCTAGACTCTCTCCTCTGTTCCAGCCATCTCTTTCAGGATCTTAGTGCCACATTATGTTGATTATTGTGGTTATACAATGAACCTCAAAAAAAGACACTGCTGTTCTTCCAGTGTGATTCTTTTTTCCAAAATCTGGCTATTTCCCAGTCATTGCCATTTAAATATGGGTTTGAGAATAAAGTTACCAACTTCTGCAAAAAACGCCTGCTGAGATTTCAATTGGGATTATGCAATGAGTGATTAAAGCCTTCAGAGCCCCGTCTCCTCCGGATCACTCACCTGGTGAGCTGTTTAGTTTTCACTGTCACCTGAGATGAGAGTCTTCATGCAGAATTTTCTAGATCAGATTGGCTTGTGGGCATGTCTGTGGGGAATCCTCTTGATGATCTTTGAGGTGGGAAGACACGCCCTGAATAGTGGCTGGGCCCTGGACTGTCTGGACATAAAGGAAGCTAGCTAGCAGAGCTGCAGAAAGCAAGGGACAATGCATTTACTCTCTGCTTGACTGTGGATGTGGCACTTTTAGTTCCTGCCTGGACTTTCTTGCAATAATGGACTGTAACTTAGAATTCTGAGCCAAATGGACCTTCCTCCGACAACTTGCTTTCTACCAGCACATTTTACCATGGCAGCAGAAATAAAACCAAGACATTTGGGTCACCCTTAGATTCTTTTCACAGATCTGTATTTATTTGTTCATGTATATTGTTTGTCAGATTTATCAGCATCTCATATTTTTAAATTATTATAAATAGCTTTTAAAGAACCTTCTCTTTCAGGTAGTATAAAAATTGGATTGAATTTTGGAAATCGTTCTTGTATTTTATATTTTGCTAAATTGTTCACTATAGTAGCCCTTTGGGGAAGTCCCATCGGGTTTATGTGATTATTATCTGCACCTGAAAATGATGTTAACTTCTCCAATTTAGGAATTATCTTTCATAACGCCATTGCCTTGGTGATAGGCTCCAAAATTATCTTTAACAAATGGTGCAAGCAGACCGCAGAGGTCTCCCTCTTGTATCAGTGGGAAAGCATTTGCTATATCACAATTAAGTATAATAGTAACTGTGAGTCTTTGTAAATGCCTGCATGTGAGCAAGTTCACTCTGACTTTGCTGGGAGTTTCTCCAGTTTTTTAAAGTTTGGGTGTAAATGTCAGTTTTTACAGATGTCTCCTTGCATCTTTTCATGATGTCATCGGTTTACTTTTTTTACATATTTATGCAAGTTACTGTTACCCTTTCAGGGTAAGTCTGACCTAATAGGGAAGTACTCACATAGTGACTCTCATGAATATAAATGAAAAATTCTAAACAAAATGTTAACAAGTATAACACAAGCATGTCTTTTCTCCAACACACCATCTTTAGTGCTGATCACACGTGCTTGCCAGCCCTCTGTTGCTTTCCGTGTATTTATAAAATCAGCATTAATGTCACCTGCCTCCACTCTGACATCAGTAACTTATGTCTCTGTTCTTTCTAGGTCCTGTAACTAGAACTTAATCACTCTTTTAAAACCTCCAAGAATTACACATTGGTTTCATTGATTTCCCCCTCCCCCATGTTGTTTTTGTTTTATTGTTTTCTGCTCTGACACACACACACACACACACACACACACACACACACATATATATATTTCATGGTATTCTTTTTTTATTAGATATTTTCTTTATTTACATGTCATATGATTTCTCCTTTCCCAGTTTCCCCTCCGAAAAACAAACAAACAAAAACAATAAGAACAAACCCCTGTTGCTTCCCCCCTCCCCATGCTTGCCACCCCACCCTTTCCCACTTATTGGCCCTGGCATTCCCCTACACTGAGGCACAGAACCTTCACAGGGCCAAGGGCCTCTCTTCCCATTGATAATCGACTTTGCAATCCTCTACTATACACATGCTGCCAGAACTATCAGTCCCACCATGTATAGTCCTTGGTTGGTGGCTGAGTCCCTGGGAGCTCTGAGGGTACTAGTTAGACTGTGGAGCAGAGACTGAAGGAAGGACAAGCCAGCCTAATATATACCTGACTAACACAGATGTAGAGGCTCATAGCCATCCATTGAACTGAGTACAGGGTCCCCAGTGAAGGAGTTAGAGAAACGACCAAAGGAGCTGAGGGGTTTGCAGCCCCTTAGGACGAACAATATGACCTTAGTTTTCTTTCTCCTTAATTTGTGTTCAGCTTTGTTTTCTGGTTTCATATGGGAGCTGGACCCTTGACTTGAGGCTGTCATTCTGATTTGTGTGCCGCAGACTGTCCTCTCTTGTTTCAGCAGCATCCCATGAATTCAGTATATGTGTGTTTGTAGCCACTCATTGCAGAATGCTTCTAATTCCCCTTTGGATAATTCTACTCATCAGAGAACATACTCATGTAACTCAAGTTCCATTAAATTCATTGACACTATTTTTATGGCCTGGAATATGCTGTGCCTTGTTGGTTAAGACAAATAAACTTCACATGCACTTGACAAGAGTGTATTGTGTCTTTATTGAGTGGAATGCTCTGTAAATGTCCATTAGATCAAGCTGATTGACATTTTGTTATTTATGTTCTTTCTGATCTTTTCTTCTGGTCTACTGCGAGAGGAGTGTTAAATCTGTAACTGTAATTCTGGCTTCCCATATTTCTGTTTGAACTTGTAACCATTTTGGTTGTATACTCTAGAGTGCTGCTGTCAGGGCTAGAATTTGAAATTATTGTATCTTCTTCACACATTGGTGCATCTGTGTTCTCCATTAGTCTTCATTGCTGGTGTTGAAAACAAACACCTTTGTTCTGGCTTCCTTAATGTGGCATTGCATGAGAGAACTGTTACTAGAACTAAATGACTCTAAGAATTAACTTAAGAATTAGTTCGGGCAGTGGTGGCGCACACCTTTAATTCCAGCACTTGGGAGGCAGAGGCAGGTGAATTTCTGAGTTCCAGGCCAGCCTGGTCTACAGAGTGAATTCGAGGACAGCCAGGGCTACACAGAGAAACCCTTTCTCAAAACAACAACAACAACAAACCTCCCCCCCTAAAAAAAAACCACACACACACATTATTGGTGTCCAGGAGAGGAGGGAGGGGAGGGGGAGAGGGAGGGAGAGGGAGAGAGAGGGAGAGAGAGGGAGAGAGAATCTGAGGCTTAAATTGTGGGCCAAGGTAGAAACTACATTGACTTGTAGCTTTCTCTGTAGCTTGCTTTTATGATCCTATCCTGAGCATAACTTGCAATAAAATTATTTTACAATAAGACTGGGAAAAGACTCTCATCTTTATAGTAAGAAAACTATAGTAACTAATTTTTCAACTGTCTTTTTTTTTTTAAAAAAAAAAAAGACAAGTAGCTTTCTGCTTGTCTTGCTTGTCAACCCATTTAAGCAGTCCCTAACATGCAGTTAGAATATAGTCTGTTTACATTTAATGAGAATATCACGATCTTAAGGTTTAAATCTGTCTTCCTGCAGTTTGCTTCCTGCTCGTTTCTCCTGCTCTCCTTTCCTGAAGTTCACTATTTCTTTCCACTTCCTGTCAGAGACTTGGTTGGATTGTTTACTCTGCTTCACTGGGACTTTAGGATTGTCTTGCAGGTCATAGCACACATCTGTGACTTAGTGCAGTCTACAGCGCTGTTCTGGGTCCTCGCAGCATAAGAACTCATCCTGGCATTCTCTAGCATCCCCCACTCGCGCACGGCTGTCACAGGTTTCTGTTGCGCACATTATGAAACGCACACATCGCCATTGTTTTCATTCTAAGGATCCACTAAATACCAATCGTGGGCTCGTGTTTGCCTTCCTTGGGAGGGCTCTGTGACAACTCTCATAGTGAGCATCTTCTAGTCGTGACACCTTTCAAGCTTTGCATGCTTCAGAGCATCTTTCTTTTTTTCTGTTTTTCCTTTGATTTTTTTCTGTTTTTTTAATTTCTCTTTTAATCTAATTTCTCTATGAATGCCACATTAAGTCAGCTTTATTGATTTTTCTCTATTCTTTTTCTGCTTTTGGTTTCATCACTGTATTTTCTTTTGTCTGTGTTGGGTTGACTCCCCCCTCCCCCCTTCAGTTCCCTCCTTCCATCCTTATTTTAATGAGGCAGGGTCTGAGACTGGCTTACCCTGTGGTGATTCCCCTACCTGTTGGCCTTCTGAGTGCTAGGATTACAGGTGTGGGCCACCGTGCCCATTCTTTGATGTGGATTCACACTGTTGATGGAGGGCTTTTCCGTTCTCCAGTATAGGCATCTATAATGCTGTAAAACCCCCCTCCGCAGCAATTTCACTTCTTTGACAGATTTTGTCTTACGTTGACTCAGGTATATATATTTTAAATTTCTTTACTATTTTCCTCCATATGAATACTGTTTCATTTTCAAGCATTTGGAAATAGAACCCCCCCATATGTGACATATGTACATGTTGATGTGTGTAGACGTGTGTGGAAATGCACATGCATGTATGCACATGAAGGCTGGAAGTTGACAACCAGTAGCTTTCCCAGTTCTTCTTTATGACTTGGGGAGTCAGGGTCTCTTGGAGAACCTGGGGTTCATCAATTTGGCTAGGCTGGCTAGCCAGTGAGCCCTAGGGATCAGCTCCAGTTTCACAGTTTCGCTGGGCTGAACTGTGCTCTTGCACTGGCCATTAGGTCCCTATAACTGCATACCAGGCACCCACTGTGCTGTCTCCCCAGCCCCTCATACTTCTTAGTATCATTCTGTTAACGATGTCCTTTAAATATCTTAAGGTGTGTTCTATTGTTTAGTACATAATTTATCTTGGTGAGTTGTTAGAATTAATGTCTATTCTGTGAAATATATATATGTCAGCTAGGTCATATTAGCTGGTTTTGTCATTCACTCCTTTTCTACCTCTGCTGATTTCGTACTTGTTACCAGGAGGGGAGGCCCCAACCCCATATGTAATTGTAGCTGGCCTGTTTGTTTGCATGCCAATCAGGCATTGCTTTGTGTATCTTTTTTTTTTTAAAGAATTATTTATTTTATGTATTTGAATATACTGTAGCTGTCTTCAGACACACTAGAAGAGGGCATCAGATCCCATTACAGATGGTTGTGAGCCACCATGTGGTTGCTGGGAATTGAACTCAGGACCTCT